>NDGN010258934.1:0-22878 GCA_002564285.1 Tympanoctomys barrerae
AAAAAAAAAAAAAAAAAAAAAAAAAAAAACAGTCCCTAGAGCTGACTTCCTAAACAGAGTAGAAGACTGCTCACTTCTGATTGGTGGTAGGAAAGTAGCTCTTGAATGAGGCTTGCCCAATTGTCAGGAGTTTCGGTCCCCATCCCCATCCCTCCCCACCACCCCTATTATTTTCCAGTACTATGGATTTGGCTCAAGGCCCTTTCACTGAGCTGGATCCTCACCCCTCTTGTTATATTTTAAGATGGGGCCTCAAAGGTATGGCTCAAATTTGTGACCCCCTGCCTCAGCCTCTCAAAAGTGCCCATATTCAGGTGTGCATCATTGCACCTGGCCTCTTATTTTTGTTGCTAATTCTAAGATCCATTCAAAATGCTAGCCTGGTGAAAGTACTACGAATTGAAACAAAGGATAGCTTGACTCTCATTGCTCTGAAAAAAGTCATTCATTTAATTACCTTCTAACATCAGAAGTAGCTCATAGAGCTGGGCCTTGTGGTACACACCTGTCATCTCAGCACTATAGGAGGCTGAGGCAGGAAGATTGTGAGTTTGAGACCTTTTCTCAAAACGAATACTAAAAGAGGACTAGACTAGACACAGTTCAGTGTGAAAATCTGGGTTTCAACCACCAATATTTTAAAAATAAAAGTAGTGCATAGGATTATGTGATGCTTTTTTTATTATTAAACCAGTGAGACTCTAGGAGTGTGCCTCTTGATACCTGCTGTCTTTTCTTTCCATCCAGCAGAGAGAACCCTCCTCCAGGTTACGGTCCTGCAGTGTCACCGACACGGTCGCAGAGCAAGCCCACCTACCACCGGTAACCCATGTTCATATCCAGTTATCAGCTGGCTTTTTAGCTTTGATGTGAAATTGTCGGGGCTTCTAAGAAAAGAGTTTTTCCTGCATACATCTGTTTAACAAATAAATGAGACCTTTAAAAAAATTCCTAGCAAATTGCTCAAGGAGCGTAGGTTTTCAAGACAGAGTTGTTACTGCGACCAGGTCTCTGAAATGCTGAACACCTCACTGCCTTAGTTTTTCACCCAAATTTGGACCTTACCTGCCTGAAACCACTTGGACATTTATAATTCTTGTACTTCGTTCAGTCACTGGAGCTGTGCTCCAGAGAGCTGGACTCTGAAATCTCACTGGTCCTTGAAAGCAGGAAGAATTCTTGGCACACAGCCTCATGCCCCTTTCTACTACCAGCAGCCTAAATTCTCAGCTCCACAAAGCTGCTGCACTCTATCGCTCTTTAAAGGCAGCTCTACAAGTAAAGAATTGGCTATAACTTACTCTCACTCTCCCACGGTTGTGATAACTGTCGGCAGACACAAAAGTGGCAGAAGGTTTATTAATATCCAGTGTACATAAAAATGAACATTCAGATTAGAAAGCGCAGTGGCACGGCCTTGGAAAATGTTTGGTGTGCCTGTTCAACTTTATATTTAACTTTGACTAGTTTTTTTTTTTTATTGCTACAAATACTAATTATTTTTTCACATTATTATGTATGAATTTAGGGGTGGGAAGAGTGCACTTAAAGTCTTTGAGGGGCTGGGGAGATGGCTCAAAAGGGCCTGGCAAGCACAAGGGCCTGAGTTCAATCCCCGGTTCCACCAAAAAAATAAATAAAAATAAAAATTAAGTCTTTGAAACCAGGGCCAATCTTTCTGGTCCTTTACATTTTTACCTGGCTTTAAAGGGTATTTTTGCCAATGTTTTAGGTTATCATGTTTCAAAATGAATGAATGAGAGTACCAGTCCGGTAGTGGGTCAGGTGTGATCTGCACAGAGTGGAGTGGTTAGCAGTAAGCTTGAAGAGACTGCCTTTCCTGGGAGGGGTCAGCGCAGGCCGCCCGCCTTGCAGGAGCGCTGACAATGAATGGGTGGATCCCTCCTGAGCCTAATGATGCTGCGATTGCCTTGATGAATTAAGGGCACTTCCTTTCCTTTTCAAAATCATTGTTCATTTTCTTTGCCCAATAGCTAATTTTCATACAAGTGATGATTTCTCCCTCTGCTCTGCTACTGTACCATGCTCTGAGCTCATGGGTCACCAGGGGCCTTTTACTGAGTTTTGTCAGCTTTATGAATATGCTGTTCTTGGACAGTGGGGGCAAAGCTAACTGGCTTCCCATTTTTGTCTCGTAAGATGTCTCGCTGTGGTGAGGGTGTTGTTATTCACCCACATAAAGGGCACAGCCCTCACTAGGGCAGCATGCTGACTGGTGGGGGACCCCGTCTCTCTTGGGCCGCTGGTGACCCGTTGCCTGCTCATCTTTGTCTGCACCGAATGCCGGGGATTGTGATCTCCTGTTGCTGCCATCCGGTGCTGCTACAGCCATGATTCCTGATTCACTCAGCCGTGGGTTCACCCCTTGATACGTATCACTGACATCAGTTATCATTTAACAGCCCAGTACCCCAACTAAGAGAGCGCGGTCATCAACTGTCACAGGTGGTGAGGAGCCAACGGTAATGACATGTTTTATCAGACATTAAAGGCAAAGATCGGTGGGGTGGTGTAATGTCTTGATTAATGCTGAATCCGCTCTCTCCCTTCTTGAAATTAAGGTCGGCTTCTTTGTGCTACAGAGGAACACATATTTACTGTTTTGAACTTATTTTCAGATTGTTGCAAGGCACCAAGTAAAATGAAATAATTTTTAGTACCATATAGATTTATTTGGAATAGCATCATGCTTTGGTTAAGTGTGTTTAATTTGATCATTTAGAATATAGGTTTACCTTTTAGCATTTTGTACTTCTGTAAGTGTTTCCTTGTTGTTAGGATACTTGGTTTAAATGCCATGGTTGGAGGCTAACCAGCAAAGCCACAGGAATCTCGTGAGAGTCTAGCTTGGGCCCCGTGTTGGACTGTCCTCTTGGTCTCCCATACCACATTTTTTTTTAACAGGAGACTAGACTTTCTCTGTGTCTCCGCATGAATCAGTGACCTTTCTTTCCCACTGGGCGCTTGACTCACAGGAATGGACATGTGGTAGAACAAGGGCCAAGATGAGGAAGCATAATTAAAATATTTAAATGGCCCAGAAAAATACTTAAGCCAAGTATCAATTACTCTTCTGTTTGATGTGTTGAATAATTTATAGTATTCATATTTATGGGTAACTTAGCTTTGGCTCTGTATTCTGTGTGTTCTCCTTGATCCCTGAAATCAGGTGAGCCCAGTATATGCTTTGAGTGTGACAGCTAATTGAAGAATTTTCCTTATTGTTTCACTTTTGTTGCTTTTACTATAACTGCTTATTACTTTGTGAATAGAGTTAACTGCACATACAATAGCTGATTTTCTGAAGGATGTTGATGATGTAAAGGAATAATTTAGATACAGTGTCAGAATTTAGTGCTTAGCTTTGTATAAAGAAAAATCAAATTGGCAATCAGTGCAATTGAAGGTATTGAGGTGCTGTGGTTTTTGTGAATGTCCTGTTGTATACAGGATGAGCCAGGCTTAGCCTTCAGTAGAATTCAAAGACTTCTACATGAACTAGCTTATTCCTACTGCTGCCAGTAATTTCCGCGGTAATAATGAAGCAAGCTGGGGAAAAAAAAAAGATCTTTTCATGAGATGATTTTATTATTCCTCTATGCTGATGAACATCCTTTTATGTATCAACCAGCTTTGTACTTTGTTAGCCAAACAACCTATTTTAACTTGAGAACACTAATAGCTGGTGATCAGAAATGACAGATTAATCTCCATCAGTGTAGTGCCAGCCTCCATGGCAGGAGCCACTGGCAGAACAGGGTGCTCCGTCTGAGTGAGACCCATCTGGCTTGGGAACTATGGAGACTCCTTTTCTTCTTCCCCATGCTTCCCTTTCCCACACCAAAGAATGAAATTATGGGCTGGGTTTGGGTTTTGTTTCTGAAAGACCTAGCCACAGTAGTTTCTAAGGATTTCACCCACTTTCACCTTGTGGTTTCTCAGTACCTGCGTAGCTGTGGAAGGATTATCTTTCTTTCCCTCCCACCCAACTGATCCTCACCATCTCTTCCCTGGGCTTTCTCTTTGCCAGTTTTACCTTCTCTCATATTTTCTATTTGTTTGTTTGTTTGTTGCTTCTCTCTGACACTCTCCAGCTCTGCTTCCCATCACCCCACACAGAATGTGTCCGTAGGGTGGGGTGCCCTGGGGTAGGCCGGCTCATTCTTGCTTCTGTTTTGTCCAGGGCTCCTTTGTGCTCAAGGCACATATGTTGTTTTATGTTTTTTAAGCAGCATGTTGTATACATAATGTTTAGTAAATTGACTTTTTTTTTAACTTGTAAAAAAAAACCAAAAAAACTTGTATCCATTCTTCTGGGACTTGTTAGTATTTAATAGTGATGTGAACGCACCACAATTTATGTAATTTATGCCCTTCATGCTAAAGGGCATAGAGGCATTGCACATGGGGTTGCAGGAACCATCCTAGTGTGTCTTTCCATATTGTGCTTTTCCTTTAGGACAGTGTGAGGCCCAATTCTCTCCTGAGGAACCACAGCTGTGATTTATAGCAAGTAAATACACTGGTGTCACTTTCAGGCAAGCTAAGCCAGAGCCCGCCCTCTGCGCTATCAGGAGAGGGACAACACAGGCTCTTTGATCTTTGTTTTGTGAATTCTAAAAATATATTAAGGTACCGCTATGACAGAGTTTGAGCAAGTCTTAGAGAATCTGTGATTGTCTCTGTTAAAGTTTTTTATAAAATCATATTGAAGTCTTTTCAGTTTAAACACACTTGAGTTCTTCATTTTAATGAAAGCAACAACCATCATAAAGTTATAGTTAATGACTATTTGACATTGTAAGGCACAGTATAGTGTATTTGGTCTACAGAGAAAAATCTACAGAATATTAAGCTAACCAACAAGCTTTAGTTTGGATCCTTCTTTTTTTCTAATGTATTTGGTACAGAGTCTCACTGCAGGCTGCTGAGCTACCTCGCCGGCCCAACAAGTTTTGGTTTGGCTTTTCATTGCCTAGCTGTGTCTTGCAGTGACCAGGGGCACGGCGGTATGCACGCAGCAGTAGAAGCCCGACTCAGCCCGGGACGCGCTCTGCATGGAGCTCAAGGCCTGCTGCTCTCTGGCCATGTGCAGTGGGAGGCAGTTTTGTGAGTCACAAATGGCATCCTTGGCACAGGTTGTTCTACATGCTCATTTGGAGAGGATGCTGTAAAGGAACATTTTAATAATACCATCTTGCATAAATACAGCTAAATTACAGGTTGCTGGTTCAATTCTCTATAGAAGAAAGAATGAACATTTTAATCAAATTCAGTGTTCTCTCTGCTGCAGTTCTAATTTTCCATAAATCTATTAGATGTATTAACTACAGATCTGTGAGAGTACCCTGGTTGCTGGGAGTCCTCACAACTTAGAACTGAATTCTGAGACTGGCCATAGCACAGCCGAGTTATTTTAACTTACCAGTTGCCTCATAAATATCCTTTTCATGGATGCAGTAACTATAAAAATAATCTTGAGGTTTCTGGAACTGGGTATCCTGCGAGCATATCAAATTGCCTTTCCCCACAAAATAACTCCACAAGGAGGAAGAAAAGTAATAAATCCACTTAGTATTCCACTGAATCAGAACATTTTTGACTAAGCCATAGTAGGTCAAACCATAGCACATCCTTTGTCACAAATGCAGACAGACAGCTGACGCAGGTTCTGGCTCAGGTCGCTCATGCGGTTGGTCAGCATAGGTGTTTAGGTAGAGGTAGCTTGAAGGCAGACCTTTGAATTGGTGCTGTAAAGGAGGAAGAGCTTGTTCAGGCTGTGCACTAATCCATCTGACTCTGTGGTTGTGAAGGGATGCAGGCTGCCAGCTAGCGTTTCTGCTTATATTGAATCTTCCCATCTAGATTCAGGGGGCCTTGGGGTCAATTCTGGAATTTTCTGGGGAGCACCTTTAGGACTTATCTGGGAAAATGTCAAGAAAACAGTCACAGTGTGTTTAGCCGAAAGGTATCTTACAGATAATCTTCCCTTGCTTGGTAAACATGCTTTAGAACTCACCAGTGAGTCAGTGGCTTACCAAATAGTGATGATGTTAATTTTTCTTTGGAGTGTGATGTAAAGCTTGTGAAGCAGACTCCAGAGCCTCCTTAGATGCTTTTTTGAATATAATCTCCTTGTAGCAAACTTATCCAAGCTTTCCTGAGAGCCACCAAATGGCTCTAGCCTGAAACTTTATCAAGGCACATTGGTAATAGTGACCAGAAAAGGTGGGATACAGGAGGAAGCAGTTGGGTAAGAGATGTGCAGCCTAAGTCTGATCCAGAGAGAGTATGCCTGCTAGGACACCTGGGGGCTCAGGGAGGACAGAGCAGCAGAGTCCCACCTGGGCGCTTGTTAGCTGACGTTTCTGCTCTTATTGAATATTCCCATCAATATTCAATAACCGGGTGCCCATTCCTTTCACAGTCTCCCAGGAGCCTGGCTCTGTGCATCTCCTCACCTCATGACCCATCCTTGTTGGCCCTGCCTTTCTCCATCTGTACTGTATTTCTCAAACTACTTCGTACAAGCAAAAGTGTCTTAGGAATTCTTCCTCCAAACCACATGTGGTTTGTTAGGCCACCTCACAGATGGACTCTGTATCCCTAGCCTGGACTAAGCTGCAAGGCTCAATGGGACTTCTCATCAGGTAGCCAGGCTGGGGCACACAGACCTGCTGGGGCTCCTCAGGGTTCTGTGTTACTTTGGGAATGATAGTGCCAAAGTAGAGGAACTTTTAGTTTGGTTTTTATTTCGCCATGAGAGCTGTTGTGTATGGGGCCTCTGAGTTGATGGAAGAATACAGGACCAAACTAGAGAGGCATCTCTGTGGTTTGATGAAAGAAAAGTATCCAGACATTTTCCTCATGGACAGCAACATTGCAATATGAAATACCTTTCAGCTCTACATGGTTTGGTAGTGATATTTAGTAACAGATTGTCATATGTTAGAACAGATTGTCATATTTTTCTCTCTCCTTACCGTCACCTTAACAATGACTCTGTTTAAGAGCTCAGGGTCTGAGAGGTGAGTTAAGAATATGGATACTGCAGCTGTGAAATTCATCTCAATAGAGTTGAAGCTCCTGGAACTCTGTTGGTGTCTTTGAGATACTCATTGAAATGTTTTCTGTACATAACCTACTTTGCCCATAAATTATAATTATCTAGGTATATGTAACTTTTTTAAGCTAATCAGGAAACAATGCTAGTTGTTAAATAATAATGATTTCTTGCACAAACAGCCATCAGTGGCCTATGTACATACCACGCCGGGCCTACCTTCAGGCTGGGAAGAAAGAAAAGATGCTAAGGGACGTACATACTATGTCAATCATAACAATCGAACCACAACTTGGACTCGACCGATCATGCAGGTATGAAGATTGCCATCCAACCTAGAACCACAGGCTGCAGCAGCCCGGGTGGATCTGACCTACATCCTGTTATTCCCAATGCTTATGCAATGCTCAGAAGGACTCACGTTTTAAAAAGTCGTTGAAGAACCGCTTGCATTCTTTTAAGTGTAATACTTGCCTTTGGAAGACTTGGTCTTCAAACCAGTTTGGCCTTGGATACATTTTAATTTCTTATTTTGTTTTGTTTTGTTTCACTTTGGGTGTGTGTGTGTGTGTGTGTGTGTGTGTGCGTGTGGTGCTGGGGTTTGAATTTGTTAGGTTAGCATTTTACACCTGAGCTAAACCCCAGACCTTGGTCACATGTTTTTCAAGTGTGATATGAAAGGTATTTTCAGAGTGGAGCCTACTCCAGTGCATAGCTTCTGCCCCTCTTTTTTCCAAAGCTTGTTTTATGCAGGCCGGTGATTCATTTTTGATCTCTTGAATGTGTTTCCCCGTCCTTTCCCCCCATTATTATGTTTAATTATTTCCTCCAGGCTTTAAATAGGCCAGACCTCTTATTACTGCTGTGTGTGTTGTTTGGGTTCACACTCCTAACTACTCACACACACACACACACACACACAGATCCTCATATGAAGCTAACTTGTTTTTGCCTTCAAAATAGCTTGCAGAAGATGGTGCCTCCGGATCAGCCACAAACAGTAACAACCACCTAATCGAGCCTCAGATCCGCCGGCCTCGTAGCCTCAGCTCGCCAACAGTAACTTTATCTGCCCCACTGGAGGTGAGAAGGCTACCACATCTACCCAGGGTCACCTCTGTCCTGTGGCTTCTCCTCATTCTTTCTCTCTTCTCTCGTAACGTGGACTCCAGTTCTGCAGCCACCTCCCCTCTGATCAGTCGTGTGTTCTGGTGAGGGTTGCTCTGTGCAGACGCCCCGCGTGCTTCTCTGTCTAGCCCAGATAACATCCGGGACTCTCACAATTTCATTCTCATGTGGCTGACGCCGTGCGTGGTAACCCGTGCTGGATGTGGGCACTCTCTTTTCAGAACTTTTCCATTCTTGTTGTGTTTTGCTCCTTATTGCCTGTTATCTCATTAGAGCTGCATAATAACTCTTTTCAATACCAGTGCTTATATTGAGTTTTCAAACATAGCTGTTGCTTTGATCATTTTTTTTTTTTCGTTGACCTTAGGAACTTTCATTGTATAAGCGTTCATGTCTCTGATGCATATCTTTATCCTTAAATCATTGCTGGACATCTGCTTGTGCGCTCTTCTGTTTGTGTTGTTTTAGAGCCGCTCCTGAACATCACAAATGTCAGAGTTAAAACAGCCAGAGAGTAAACATTTGAAGTTCTAAACCTGACTGTGCCCTAGCGGTGGCTGTGGGTTCTTTCTTGCTTTGGTCAAGTGGCTGCTAAGCAGGAATAGGTGATTGCTTTTGCAGACTCTGCTGTAAATGTTTTGGGTAACAACTACATCATGCCAGGCAGTTACCTTGATCATTGGAGGTTTTAGTTTCTGTGCTCTAAAATTTGCCAATCTATTCTTTATTAGACTGTGAGCTCATTAAGAGCAAGGACACATTTTCGCCACTCTGTAAAATCCCTACCCCTAATGCTTAATATAGTATTGTGTATTTATATAATCATATTAATACTGTTGTGTTTCTGATACATACCCAGTGGCTACCAAATATCGGTAGTTCTAAGTATTTAATATTGTGCGTTTAACCAACAACCAAAGGGCATGTTTGTAGACAAACAGAAAAAATATAAAGCTAGACTGATTTAAAAGAAAATGAGTGAAGAGGGTTTTTAGGAGCTCCTACTGTGTCCATCTCTACGGAGGAGCATTTTGTGGTACCCAGATACATTTTGACCCAGTGGAATAGCACATGGTGAAGAGTTCTAATGCGCATTATTATTCCTTAGGGTGCCAAGGATTCACCCATACGCCGGGCTGTGAAAGATACCCTTTCCAATCCACAGTCCCCACAGCCATCACCCTACAACTCCCCCAAACCACAACACAAAGTCACACAGAGCTTCCTGCCACCTGGCTGGGAAATGAGGATAGCTCCAAACGGCCGGCCCTTCTTCATTGACCATAACACAAAGACTACGACATGGGTAAGGCTGCTGCTGCTTTTCTTTGGCACCATTTCACCTGGAGGTCTGGCATCACTCTCTCGCTTCCCATCCTCAGCGCTCATTTCTTGGAGAGGAGTGGCCTGGAGGCCGACTCTTGGGGGTCTCGGGCTCATGGGCTGCTGCATGGGAACAGAGCCCGGAGGTCAGGGTGCTGGTCTCAGTGTGGCCTGCGTGCCTCACAGAACTCCTGGAGAGGGCTCGTTTTGGCAGCTGCCAAAGTAGGAAAGCGGGAGGCGCTCCACGTTGCTAGGATTTTGATGTTACTACCTTGCATCTCATGCTGTTGCCATGTTACATGGAATTATAATTTTTCTAACTATATTTTGTCTTTACCCATTTCTCTGCATCTTTATTGACAGACCTCCCTTATTTGATTTGTCACTTTTTTTAGTGGTTAAACATTTTCATTCCTTTGTGTATTGTATGACTTGGTTGAAATGTATTGAATGACTTGGTTATAAAACCTGATCGCTCTTCTCAGTATTTTGTCAAAACCTATCTTTCCTGTCCTGCTGCACTTCTCTGTGCTCCTAAATCATGAGTGAGAAAAGGTCTGTGTGTTATACTAACTTGGGCAAAATGAGATGAAGTGAAGGTGAATGTGTGTATCTTTATATTCCTCTATCAGATTTTTTTTAGCTAAATCAGTGGTGGCTTTTTCAAGGTAACATATAGTTCTTTTAAAAGTCTGCTGGTATTTCCCTAATGTATAATCTTTAGGCCTACAACTGAACTCAAATGGGTTCTATTATCATTGGCTTGTTTGGATGCTTCAGGTTGTTTCCCATCCAATTGTCTGGGTAAAGTTAGCTCACAGATTAGCTGAGGCCCATCATTTGTGCCACTTATTAGAACTGATGTTATATGAAACCCGGTTAAGTTTTAGACCCTTGTCCCAGGCCCAAGTTTGTCAGTGTGGGATCAAATATGAACTTGCAGTTTAAATTCCCCTTTCTAGTGATGGACCCCTCGTATGTCCAGATAGTTCCTGGGACAGCAATATATGTTAAGGAGAAAGCCCATACTTAGGTGATATGGGCAGTCATTTATGCTTGGTCCTTCAGGAATGTTAATCTTGTTCCTTGAGAATTATTCGGAGGGTGCTCCCTTAGATCCTAGGGACCGTGATGCAGCACGTCTGTCCCGACCCATGAGGGCATTCCTGGCCCTTGGGGCCGCCTGCCCAGGCCTTCTCCTGTGGAATGCTTCACATCCTTGGCTCCTAGCACTGAATGCTAATAGCTGCCATCACTCCCTTCACCAACACACTGATAACCAAAAATGCTCCCCACATTTCCAAACACTCCTTACTGAGCACCCCTCTAAAAGCTCTTCCTATTTGTAGTAAAGGAATTTACTGACCTGCCAAGAGCACTTATCATTGAGATCTGATGACATTCATTTGGTAAACTGATAACTACTTCTAAAGCATCTAATGACACAGAGGTTTGTCTGACTCACCTTTTAGTCTGAGATCGTATTACAGGTTTGTGGGCCAGATAAGAATGAGAAACAGGCAGCTCTTTGCAAAATAGAGTAACAAAGATTGATTTTAGGTCTTTTTTTGCCATTGGCAAAGAACCTGTGACTGCCCTACAGGTGTTCCCCATTCCCATACTGCTGCTTGTGCTTTCATATCCTCAGCCAGAAATCAGAGCCCCAGAAACAGGATAAATATTCAAACATAGATGGATTAGCGTACGGAGCCACTGTGGCTTGCCAACATAAGCTACGATTTGAGTAATTTGAACTAGCTTAGTAATCAAATCCCCTAACCTTTTCACAGCCTTTCACGCCACAACTGTGGTGTAATTGCAACTGGGCAGATTTTATTTTAAATAGCACTGGCTTTCCTTATGCCCAGCATTGTTGTTGAATGAAACCCAGTTTTAACTTTTAGGAGTCCTTTCTACCCAGATACTTGTTACTGACTTATTCGCTCTAGAAGTTTCAGTTGTAAAAACATTTTATTGCGGCGGCTGCTGCAGCAACTGCTACTATTGAAGATCCCAGAGGCAACAGCTGGAAATCCCCCAAGTTGCTGCCCTTCTAAGTAAACTCCCATGTGCTGCCGCAGCTGTGTTATCTCCTGTAAACAGAGCCTTGCCCAGAATCTCAGCGTGGAAGACGCTCTCTAGATTGCGTGTGCCTCTCGACAGAAGTATGGAGGGGAGTGGGGAGCCGTTCGGGTTTAAATCTGTTTCAGGTTGGATTTGGGGGTTTGCTTAGTTTTTAAAAACAATAAATGTGAAGGCAGCTTACAGCTAGATGCCTTAGGCTTGAACATTAAAATGGTAAAAGAACCAAACAGGTAGGGCAGGTTAAGAGTGAAGAAAACAATGCTTCCTGTTTCACCTCGGATGCTGTTCATTCTTACACTAACCAGAAGTAGGAGACATTCGGGCCATTTCCCTCTGCATGTCGATAGAGTGAGATTCCATTCCAACTGCATTCGTAAGACCCATGTATCTCTTTGTACAAAGGAGACACACAGCGTGCCTGTAGTCTGTTTGGAAACGAATGCCTAGCCACCTTCGTTTAATTTTATGGAAAAATTAAAATTTCATAACAAAATGATAGAATAACAATAGTTCATACATTGCATATTGTTGTCTTCAAAGTGGTTAGTCAGAGTTTAAAATATGGCATCAGAAATTCTCCAAATGATTGGAACACAAACTTTTCAATGAACTAAGAAACCCTAATAGTATAACTACCTTGTATTTTTCCTTTTCCCCTTCCTTCCTTTCCCGTGCCCCCCACCCTAGTTTCTCCTTCTACTTGAACAATTCCTTCCCTCTTCCCAATACCTGTTGTACATTTTGCTCCTCATCTGCTCTTCCAGTTTCCCACACCAGGGAGACAATACCGTGTTTCCCTATGCGAGTCTGAGTTAATTCACCTCTAAGTGTGGTCTCAAGTTGCATCCACTCACCTAGTAGTGTCTCAAGTTTGTTCTTTACGGCCGAGTAGTACTCCATTACATACTTTTTTTTTTTTTTTTTTTTTTAGTGGCTTTGTTTTGTCTTCACTTGAGTCAGGCTGGCAGAGAATGAGTGCTAGAGACTGCCAGCTTCCCATGGAGTGGCTCAAAGCATAGTTTTGGAAGAAAAAAGGGGTTATACCTTAGTCAGGTTGCAGCTTCGCATTTCTACTCCAGTTCAAGATAATAAAATTGATTGGAGACTAGCCATGATTGCTAGACTCTTCCTGGATTGAAAGTAAAAAGGATAAAGCACTGCTGTTTTTAAAAAAATCAATCAATATTCTCATATTTTACATTTTGTTAAAGTAGGAAATCCTTTTTAGAAAATACTCATCTTTATACACTCAGTTCAATTTTTTTTGACTAATTAAGGGAATAAATTGATTATCCATTGTCCTTACTAGGATGAGTAAGGGGAAAAGCAACCAAGTATGTTTCCATATCGCATTCATTGAAATTCATATCCTATGCGACATCCCTAAAGTAGTCCATAACTACCTCTAGTCCTTGACAGCCCCCTCCTGCTGCAGGGATGGTGAACCTTTTAGAGCTGTCCATGGTAACATAGGCAGCTGCAGCACACATGCCATAGGCTCACCACCATGGTCCAGCGGCATCAGCTGTGAGGGTGCTAACCTCCTTGGGTGGTTTAGGGGATTCATAGTGATTTCGGCAGCCACCAGAGAGCCGTCAGGGTGTAGTTTATGGCAGCAGCTGTCATTATTTTGATTGATGTTGGTAAAATAAAATGATATGCCCCCTAGGGGCCTCTGGCCCTTCCATCCTGTGAAGCCCTGTGCAAGCCCATGTTAGCCCACCAGTGAAACTGAACTTGTGCCATATTTCTTGTTAGCCACATTCCCTATTCCTCTTCTTTAATCTTAGCTTTTTTTCTCTGTCTCTCTGAATCATCAGAGTTTTACCAAAGATGCATGATTGACTGTAATTCTAAAACACCGCTGACTTTGCACATTCCCTGCCTCCTTTTGGGCAGCGGCTGCTGTCCTGGTGCTTTCTCTAAACCTGGTGTGGTCATTGGCTACACGGGGCACCAAAGGTCTCTTGAGAGCTGTGCTCTTACCTGGTCTTGCCTAGAGTTAGAATTGAGTGGGCAGCTTTTATGCATTTTGATGCTTTTAAACATTTCCTCTAGGGCCAACCAAACAGCTCAGTGGGCTAAGGCGCCTGCTTAGGCAGAGCACAGTGGCCAGGGTTCGATCCCTGGAGTGCTGTGCCAGCCCCGCCCCCAGGGCATGCTGAGATGGTGATTGAGACTGGGTATGGTGGCACGCACCTGTAATCCCAGCACTGGGGAGGCCTAAAACAGGCGGATCATTACAAGTCCGAGGTGTGTAGTAAGACCCTGTACACCCTGTAGACCCTGTCTTAAATTCATTTAAAAAAAAAAAAAAACTTTTCCTCTATAGTTAGCCAGTCAAAAATGTTTACCAGATTATCTAAATATTTAATGTATTTCTTTACTCTATTTGTTCACTGTACTGTAGAATATTAGACTCCTTTGTACCACTTCTCAGAGTTTTAAGTATAGATTAGATTCAGGATCAACATTCATTACAAACTGCTAAGATGATTTATTTCTTCAATTAAAAGTTTACAGTAGTTAACAGAAAGCAAAGGTTAATTTTATTTTTGTGATATTTTTACTTTTATCATTTCCCAAAATTTATCCATGAGTACAACAGTATGCTGTTGACTCAAGGAATTGTTGAAACAAAACTTGTTAGAAACTTGACAGCAGCAGAGGCTGGAAAATAATTGTATTAAGCAGGCATCAAATGTCTTAAGTGTTTGTTTTTTGGGTAGATAATATGTTATTCTAATTGACATATTTTTTCTCAAATTTTTCAAAGTTTTGTTATTTTTTAATCTTTTGAGATTAAATATATGGATTATCCATATTACATCATATTTTCATGGGGGCAGCTCTCAGACTCTACGTCATCATTATGGCCAAATTTGTATTATTTCTGATACTTCTTTTCATGTAAAGAAACAGAAGGGCTTGGGGAGATAGCTCAACAGTATAAGCACCTGCTTGGCAACTGTGAAGTCCTGAGTTTGATTCCTGGTATAAGTACATATTTCTTTTCTTGGTTCTCTGTGATATTTTATGAGGCATATCACTTAAGTCCTATAAATTTTTATATTAAAGCATAAATGAGAATCCAGTGTGCAGGACTCGGTGGGAACCTCAGTAAAGCTCCATAGTTGAGTACAAGAATTCCTACAGAACCTCAGGTTTTCTCAGGAGCAACCACATGACTTGGCAGCAGACCAGATCCAGAGCCCCTGCCTAGCTTAGGAAGAAGCAGAAGGACTTAGCACAGGTGGGGTGCTGTGCCTACATATCAGAACCCAGAGGGGCATTTACAAAGCCTTTTCCCCTCACATCTGGAGTACAGCAAGGGCACCATTGGCACTTTTGTTCTGGTTTCCTTGGTAAATCACTGCAAGAACCCTTTCCTCAGTCACCTTTTCAAAGTCTGGGGAAGCTAGTTGACCTTCTGTTTAAATATTTATACCCTTTTCCTTCACTAAGCCCAAGGTAAAGAGAAGAAACTTGAGAGATAGCTAGGCTTTCTGTAAAAACAGAGATGGGATCCTTCCTGTACACTGTGCGCAAACAACTTCGTTGCAACATCTCAAGCAGGGAAGGAACCCACAACTGCACACACAGTCCTTCTTATTGTCTTCTGTCTTTAACATTTTTCTTGCAGGAAGACCCACGCCTGAAATTTCCAGTACATATGCGGTCAAAGGCATCTCTAAACCCCAATGATCTTGGCCCACTTCCTGTGAGTATACTGGAGTGCATGGAATGGGCTGAAGGTGCTCATTCTTTTCTCCACCCAGTGTTGATGGAGAGGGCCTGTGAGTCTTCTCCTTCTCCAAGCTTCTTCTACAAGTTTCTGGGGTCTCCTTGGTCTGTGTTTGTTAATAAGGTAGAACTTGTGCTGGGATGCCAAGACTGCACTGCAGTGTATGTGACACCAGCACTTGACAAATGAAGTTTCTGAACTGCTAACCACTGAATGGAAGGTAGACTTCGAACTAGGACACATAGGAGGTGTTCCCTGCGGGTGATGGTTTAAGCAGCACACATTTACAAGTTACCAACCACTGAGTTCCATCCATTTGTTGAGTCAGTCACGGAAACAAAAATACTGACAACAGTGTGGGAGAAAAAAAAAGATATAAGTAATCACAGGAAGTCACTTAACCTGCAAATATTTTGAGTTTTTTCTCCCTGGTGGATGACTATTTATAAATCTAATGTTTTACCAGTTTGTTTTCTTTTGGGGAGTGGAGCTCTTTGGTCCAAATGGATTTTGAGAGAAATCTCATTGTGCATCCTCCTGCACAACCTGCCCATAAAGAAAGTGGGAGGGTAGGGACCAAAGCTGGATGCTATGACTAATTTTAAATGGGATGCGTGTGTGTGAGTGTGTCTGTGTGTGTCTGTGTTGCCTTTTAAGCAGAAGAGCCTTTCCATTAGCAAAAATCCCAGTATCCAATCAACAAATTTTGGCCCTCAGGAGGTGGAGCTGGGGCCCCTGTCCCATAAAACAGGATTGCAGCTCCAAATTTGGTGCTGCCCAGCAGTGGGCCCCACTGCTCCCAGTAGTGGCTCTTCACCTCTTACAAGACCTACAATAAAATTACTTTTACTTTGCACTGGTCTTTTGCTCTGCTTCTTCCTGCTCTTTCTGCATCAGAGAGAGACAAACTCAGCCACAGTGAATATGGGGACCCAAGATCCCAACCCGCTGGATGTAACAGTTCCTGAGTTTTAATAGTGAGAATTAAAGGCAGAGCATACCAGGGTGGTGGTGTGTTGCCACTTAACATAGAGCCACTGTGTCTAGCATGCTTATATTCACTCGCCTTGCTCCTCCTCCCTCACTGTAGTACTATTTATTTAACCAAATAAGCTTTGCAAACTCAACTTCCATGTGTGCTGAGGTTCTATGTGGAGTTTTTCAGGGAACACCCATTTCCTGTTCATCACCCAGGGAATGCATCTGAGATAGGGGACGTATGAGTATGGGTAGATCTTATCGGGGTCACCAGTACCATCTATGTTTATTGTAAAGCTGTACCTGAGGAGAAGCATTAAGAAAAGTTCCCTTGATACTTTAAACAGTACCTATGATAGTAGACCTGCTAACTAATGTTTGCTCTCTCCACTCCCCTTCGCTGGATACCAGCCTGGCTGGGAAGAAAGAATCCATCTGGATGGCCGCACGTTTTACATTGACCATAGTAAGTAGGCGCCGCGCTGGACACACAGGTGTTGCTGGGTAACGGGAGCAGGAGGGGAATTCAATTACTATAGTGAAAGCTTTGTCGTTTTACTCTTTGTCCAGGCAGCCAGGTGGTATGTGGAGAGAATGACCCCAGAGAGTCAGTGCCCTCGTACGGTACTGTGCCTTTCCCCTGAGCTTGCTTTCCAGTAGCCCATCGAGCTTTCGCCCAATTTGATCTTGTGACTTATTAACTTTTTTTATAATTTTTTTTTAAAAATTTTTGGTTGACCATCCCTTGATATTTGCGCTTTTATTAAATACACTCTGGAAATAGAAAATAAGATTAGAGGCAATGATTGAGTCAAAACAAATCTCTGTGAACAGTGCATTTAGCTGTACGTAAGTTTTCAGAACAGTGCCTTCAAAGGTCTGATGGCAAGACACTTATTCTGACCTTATTTTCTATTCATAGCATGTTCCCTTGCACCCAACACACTAATAATATATACAGTTGTTTTCTTAAAATTGTAGTGTATTTGCTGAAGACAGTTGCTCCAGCCCCTATGAATAAATGTGTGGTTTCTCATTTCAACTAAAAATTACACTAATAAATGTTTGCTTTTAGCTGATGGGTTTTTTTTTCTCATTTTCTTCCTTTTGATGTGACATGTTCTTCATGGGATCGTATTTTTATAGTGCCTAAAATTTCTGAAAAGATATATTAAGACTTCAAGTAAATGTGAAGTTGAAATGATGTGTACTGTTTGGTAGCATTTCGGTTTTTGTTTTCATCTGGCTCATAAGCAGGAGGTGGTCTCCAGGTTTTCCCACATTTTCAGAGCTAAACAAAAGCATATTAACGAGATACTTGCTGAGAAGTCTGGCCACAAGGAATCCTTAGACATATAGCACTTGCCTGGCTCAGGCATGGTACCCTTCCAGAGAGTACTCAAGCCCCAGTTGCATGTCCAGGAGACCTTGTTCCCAGGCCCATAAGTGTAAGGCAAGTTTACAACACACATACCACAGCAGGCTGTTGGTTACCATTGAAAGCTCCAACAGCTACACCATCCCTGGTTGCAGGGCTAATATAAATTGAATTAAATAACATGCCCCAACAATTCAGAATTAAACCCAAAGCAGAAGTCTGTTGTAAGGGGCAGAGGGCTGCCTTTGGATTTAAATCTTTATTTCAAGACACACAGGCTCAGTTTTCACCTTTGATCAGAAAATCATTCTCATTTGCATAATTTCCAGAACTTTACAGTAAGCATAATGTTACTTCGACAAATGCTTTAAAATGCATGTGTATACACCACTTTCCCCTCAGTATATTTGCAGTACTACTTTTCAAAGAATTTGCTAAAACCAAGGAAAGGTCATACCCATTTTTCCCATTTTAAAAAAGTTTCTGGTTTTTCTTCTCAGTTTTCAAAGAAAAATATAAGTAATACTGATCATTTCATTAAAACAATTTCTTTAGCAGTAATACGGTGTTGTTCTGTGACTCACAAGGATTTCACTCACAGTTGCTTGTTCTGGTTCATGGCCTAAGGTCAACCTGGAAAGGACTTCATTCTTAATGTATCCAGGAGTTAAAAGGAAGAACATTGCTAACACAAAGAGGTCCATTGCTGTACACTAGAAACTAAAACTGTGCAGTTTCCCTAGGGCTTGGTGGACCTCCCAGAGGATTTGGTAGATGCTCAGTAAATGGGATCTTTAAGGTGGGTCATGGAGTGCCAGGGTGATAGTCACAGAGCCGCTGTGCTTGAGTGGGGTGGAGAGCACCTGTCTGAGAAGCAGCAGCTCCCTGCCACTCTGCTCACCAGGAGGTGGCAGAGGCAGATGCTTGCTGGATGCCCGCTGCTCCTGACTTCTGACCTATCCATTACTCCAGAAAGACCATATCGAGAGCCTAATGGCTCTGAACTGTACAAACACATTTATCATCATGGATCTGCAGGTTAAGATCTATTTTTCCTTTGTACAACCATACTGAATGTTCCTTTTTAACAGAGAAAAAATTAGATGCCAAAAAACATTTAAGAAAAAGACCTGTTTAAAGGATCTGTTAAACCCCATTAGCTTTTAATCTTGCATGTCTGCCCAGTCGCTAATTTTCCAAGGTTTACTTGATGGAAAATGATAAAGCGGAGTGCATGTCAACAAATGAGTTCATTTATCTTTCCTCCCAAATCTATTCTGCAAGTATAAAATCCCTACGTTTTTCACAGGCTTTGTTGGAGCAACAGATATTTTCCAAAATAAACTCAGTTACCTGACAGATAATATCTAGGGCTTCTCTTACCTTCAGAATTTTGCTGTCATAATATCTGAAGGATAGAGGTCATCAACAAGGTCACCTTCTGGGTACCTCTGTACCACACCCGCAATTTATAAGCTGTTCAGAGCCATGCTGTCTTCCAACATAGCTGCGACATGTATGCACTTGGCCTTTAAGTAATTATTTAATTCTTCTTGATAAGTTAGACATTTTCAAGATTAACAACATTCAACCTTAAAGACTGTATTTCAGGAACAACAAGTGTTTAATTCTAGTCTTTAGTTCATTTTTGTTCCATTTGGTTGACATTCATCAATTAGCACCTATCTCTTGAGCCTGGCATAAAAACTTCAGGGAAGAGCTGGAAAGGAATATCTAGCCCTCATGAGAAGGATATCATTCTTCTTAAGACCACATATACCCAGCAGCTGAGTAATTGACCACAGGTATCTTAAATACAAAAATTAAAAGAAAAGGAATTCCAGTGATTCTTGGGTAGGTCTTTCCTGCCAAGATTCTTGCCAGCCCTGATAGTAGTGGCTAAATGGGCTGAGTTTCTCATCCTTCTACTTCTTTTTTGCCTTTTTACTTGACATATAATGTCTTAAAGAAGAAAAGCAAGTTTAGACTCAAAAGTTCCTAAAACTGTGTTGCTGGCCACCATTCATTCATATATTGACAACACTTAGCTTCAAAATTGATCTTTATTTTAACCACACAGAAACTTGAATGGTTCTGGAAGGTTCTGCTTTAAAGGAATTTTTTCACCACCAGCTTCACTCAGTCATTGAAAAGGTAACATACTGAGCTCCTATTATATACCAGAACCAATGTCAAGTGGTAGCAAGATAGCTGACACATAGCTCCTGTCTTCAAGGGGCTTGCATCCACATGGAGTGACAGGAAAGACACCTCAGCTGTTGTCAGCAGTGTGAACCAGTTATTTGGATGCTATGTGAGGGAAGCTGGCAAGCGTGGTACAGAAAGGGTTCTCTTGCAGATAAGTTTCAAACCCAAGAAGCACTGTGCCTGGCAGGCCCAACAAAGAGCAGCAGGTGTACAACTTTGTGCACACTAGGCTGTGTTCAGAGAAAGGCCACCATGTTCCACCTAAATGATGTGCAGACAAGGCTGGTGTGGCACCCAGGCCAAGTCATAGGGTGTCTTGCAGGTGAGGGACCTCTGGTTTACCCTGTAAGCAGTGTAGAGCTCAAAAGGGATTCTCCAGAGGGGAATGGCCATAGTCAGATGGATACTTTATGAAGATCCTTTTGGCAGAGTTGTCAGGAAAGTTTTGAGGGGGCCGGGGAAATAGCTCAGTAGAATAAGCACTTGCCTGGCAAGCACAAGGGCCTGATTTCAATACCTGGTTCTGAGGAAAAAAAAGTTTTGAATAGGGTTGGATAAGACCAGGGCCAGGGAAGCCTAGATAATAATCAAGGAGAAAGGTGAATACCCCAGCAAGAAGTCTAGGAGAGAGAGGGACAGTTCAGTGTCCAGCAGGGCATCGTGGTGAGGCCTGGGTCCTAATTCTAACAGTGAATGGATTGTGATACAGCTGAAATGGAAGAGGTGGTCGTAGGAAAAGTTTGTGGTGATGGTCTTCTGGTTTGCTGTGAGAATCCAGCTACAGGTGGATGTGTAGGATGGAGCTTGCAGTTCAGGTCTGGTTTGGGAATCATTTGGAAGATTTGGGAGTCCTCCAGTGTTAGAAATAGAGATTTTATTTTCTGTTTCAATGATAAAATCTAGCTAACACAGTTTCGATCCAAGTTGGTATTTTAAGTCACCGTTTTTACTGAGGTATATTGTGTATTCTTTATTTGCTTGTTTTTTGTTTTCCATCACATTTGCAAGTTTTACTTTTGAAAGTCTGATGTTTTCAAGGTAAATGACCCCAAAATGCCTTTTGCTTCACTGGGGTTCTCAAAAACAGTTGAAACTTCATGTAAATGTTCTGCTACCATGAAAACAAAGGATTCTTGACTGTTCTTGTACCCAAGGAGCTTTTTTTTTTCCACTTTATTTCTGATTTAAAGTAACACCAGACTTTTGGGAATCACTAGCAGTTACCAAAGCTGAATTTATTGGTTATTGCCAGCCCAGTTTCAGAGTAA
This sequence comes from Tympanoctomys barrerae, assembly GCA_002564285.1. Lineage (NCBI taxonomy): Eukaryota > Metazoa > Chordata > Mammalia > Rodentia > Octodontidae > Tympanoctomys > Tympanoctomys barrerae. The sequence goes on from NDGN010258934.1 coordinate 21,198, forward strand.
GAATGTGCAGGGTTACTTTTCAGGCAGTTTTCTTCCCCTTCTCCCCTTTTTTGACCAACTTGGAAGACCCATCTCCTCTAGCCTGGCCTGCCTATATCTTTCATAGGAACCTGCTTAGCCCTGGCCCTCCAACACAGACAGAGGGACCCCTGGCATCTCCTCCTATAGGCACAATTATAAACCTCTAGTGACCCAGGGCAGCTGTTGTGTGTTGTCACCTGGATGAGTAGCAGTGTAGGGAGCACTGAGCAGTCATGTTCTCCTTGATTCACTTGGAAGAAGGAAAATCCCCTCTGTCAGCCTCTCCAGCAAGGAAGTATTTCTCTGGAGTTTTCGCTGGCTGTGTCTAATTCTTGTCTTTTGGACTGCCATAGTTGCTTTGATTTTTGTGTGCGTGTGAGTGACGCATGTAGTGGATTATTCATCTGTTCAGTGCAGGATTCCTAATTGAAAGCAGTTTTTCAACACCCTAAGCAAAGAAAAAAAATATTTGAAATGACAAAAAATCCTGTGTGTTTGTTAACCTTCTGAGGCACAGAGGCCTTTTTTTAATTAAATGAAAAATCAAGATCAAATTATAAATCCTTGGAAGGACAGGGGTTTATAATTAAAATGACAGCAGATTGCTTGCCAAAACCAGGGCAAATATATGGTTTCACTTTACTTGTGCATTTTTGATTGAGTATTTTGAACTGAACAGTATGTGAGAAATTTACCATGTAAAGTCTAGTTGCTTTCTAACCCAGGGGCCCAGAATAGGGGAGCAGACAACTTTTGAAGAATCCAGAAATAGTTCTTTCTAAAACATACTTTATATAGAATAGATTTGAAGTAACGTTTCTCTTTCTTTTTTAACATTTCAGATAGCAAAATAACCCAATGGGAAGACCCAAGACTGCAGAATCCAGCCATCACTGGTCCGGTCAGTATTCTCCATTTCTGACTCTTTGGTATAAATTTTCGTTACATAAACACGTGTTTCTTGTGTGTTCTGATTATCTTATGCCAAGAACCTGATGCAGTTGAGTACATTAACATTCTTCCTGTGTCCTGACCATTTCTAGGTGTGGCTCTATGTGCCTTTTCACAATAAAGGGGGTGGAAGTGGTTTGATAAAGATAGCACACAGTTAGACGTGTTTCTTCTCCTTTGTAAAAAGATAACTGAAAACTACAATCAAAATCTCCTCCCTTATATGAAGAAAAATCAGTTAATGTATTTGTATTGTCATTTCTTTAGGCCAAAGCTAATATGTGCATTCAAACCTCTCAAGCTTAAATATCTGCAGGCCTTTCTGATGAGGTTGCTTCCTTAGGCTACTGGCAGAGTCAGTCTTAACCCTGCTGACCCATTGGCTTTCTCAGCCCTGCCAGGTAGGAAGAGTCCATTCTGACTTACGTGCAGTGACCTCTGAAGATGCTTCCACACACTGTGTTCACAGAAGGAGAGAGAATCCTCTTCTGGAACCCTATGGATGGTTCTGTATTATGGAACTACATGTACCATATCCTAGTAGCTTTTGACAATAGCTAAAGGCATTCACTGAGATCATTTGAAATTATAGGAAAAGCCCCAGGTTCAGCAAAAATATTGTAGAAAAGGTTGTAGAGGGCCGGGAAGATGGCTCAGTGGAATAAGTGCTTCCCTGGCAAGGGCAAGGGCCTGAGTTCAATCCCCGGTT
>NDGN010259147.1:0-14859 GCA_002564285.1 Tympanoctomys barrerae
GCACAGAAACTCTCGCAAGTGGATCTTCTATGTGTTTCTCTGCTTTGGCGTTCTCTACGTGAAGCTCGGGTAAGTGCAGTGGGTCCCCTTGGGGGTGGGCGCGGGGAGCGCAAGGCTGTGCCCGAGTTCCCGAGCGGCCTGTGCGGAGGACCCGCACCCCGGCCCAACGCCACGGGCTCCCAGGGGTGCTGAGCAGGGGTGGGAGGCGCGAGCGCGGGGCGCGCGGGTAGCGGCGAGCGTGCCCGGCGCCTACTTTCACCTGTTTGGGCTCCGGGCCCCGGAGGGGACGCGCCTTCCCTCCCCCGGGCTGCTCTGGGCGCTGAGCCCGGACCGAGCGCTCGCCGCCGGGAGGGCGCGCCAGGCCGGGGGCGGGGGGCGGGGGGCGTCCGCAACCTAGGACGCGGGGGTGGGGCGCGCACCGGGCGGCGCGCGTGCAGGCCCCGCAGCCGCCGCGGCCCGGCGTCTCTATCCATCACCCAGACGTGTTGAAATTACCTTGACAACTCGTCCTGCTGGCTCGGGATGAGCTGCGGGGCTGGCCCGGCCTCCTCGGGCTCGGTCCGGGGCCTGCGCCCCCGCCCGCTCAGGACCCCGGGCCCGGCCCCCTCTCGCCGCGCTCCCCCTCGCGCGCACCCGGCGGCCGCGCGCCGCTCGCTGCGGTAGCTGCTCCGAGTCGTATTTCCACATTCCTGAACCCAGCCGAGTCCTTACCTGTTGAGCTGCGATCTCCTTTAGACAGAATCTGTCTCGGCCTCCCTCGATTGGGGGTGGAGGGGTGGTATGACCCGGAGGGAACGCGGTGCATCTCGCGGATAGCTCGCACTGCCCCGAGCCAGCGTCCCCGTGGTAGCCGCACCCCAATGCCCGTCCTACTGTGCGCCTACTATGTGCCTGGTGCACCCATAGGCCCCTTTTGAGCAGACCCGCAGAGACACATGGAGAGACATGCTTCCCAGGAGGTTGGTGGATTCTGGCGCCTAGAATCGGCTTTCCGTCGCCCTGCCATCATTCCTTGCCACCGCCGTTTTACAGGTGGAGAAAGTTGGGGGCCCTCAGGGCAGGGCTGGAAGCCTGGGTGCTGGTCTCCGTCCTGCAGGCCTGGGCGGGCGCCTGCCCTGCTCCTGGTGGCTCTGTTTATTGTAGTCTGTGGGCAGGCTGTGTCCCTGCGTGTTTGTTTATGGAGGTGTGGGGCGCCTGCGTCCAGCAGTCGGGGCTGGGGTGGGCCGGACACTGTTTTCCAGACACCTAGCTCCCCGGGTGCCATCTCTGCTGGCTGGCTTCTCACGGAGGCCTTGGGCAGCTCCTGGCAAGCCCTGGTTTGGGGCTTTAGCTCTCTGGGCTTTGAGGCTTAGGAGACAGTGCAGGAGGCCAAGTCACTGACCACAGGGATCAGGAGTAGGGCTGGGGCCCACTCCTAAAATCAAGTCCTCCACAGGGCTCCCGGGAGAGCAGCCCCTCCCCCACAGGCAGCGTTAAGAGCTCTCCTACCCAAGCAGCAGGAGCTGAGGGTCAGGCAGCTGGGGCTTTAGGGGGTGGGTCCCCAGGCATGGAGGTCTGTGCCCCTTCCTGAGCCTCCTGTGCCCTTGGGCCACACTGGATGGCATGGGACAGAAAACAAGTGAGCCAGACCCAAGTAGAGCCCCAAGGCCAGGAGAGGCCCCTCACCCGGACTGTGTGAGGGGGGAGACACTGCCAGGCTTCTCTATTGGAGGCCCTCGCCCTATCCAGGAGTCTCAGAGAGGGTCCCTTCCCCCACGTTCCTAAAAGGAAGGGTGGGCAGAAAGGGGAGCCACCCCTCTGGCTCCTCCCAGAGGCCTGGCTTTCAGTGTGTGCTATCTCAGGGTATCAGGTAGGCAGGAGGGGACAGCGGGGGGCCCACCCTTCCCAGTCTACCCCAGCAGCAGCTGGTTACCCATACAACCTTCCTCCCTATGGCTGGGAAAAGCAGGGCATCCTGGGGCCTTTGTGCTGGTGAGTAGTGTCCTGGTGGTGGCAGGTGTCTCATAAGCACCTGGGCATCTGTGAAGCCTTTTTCACCTTACTGACCAGGAGACCACTGCCTGCTGGTCCCCGGGGGATGCTTCTAGATGCTGTATCCTACCACCTCAGAATCCCAGGAGTTGGGGTTTTAAGGTCATAAAGGTTCCAACCTCAACAGAGATTTCCAATATTGAAGGTTTTCTGTGATCCATGATCCCCACTTCCCGAGCCCACCCCAATGTGCTACATGTTTGTGCAAGTTCGGGGAGAGTGTGTGGCCGCCACCCTCACCTGCACACACGTACACCTCACCCAGCACCCTGACGCTGTGCAGCTCACAGAAACAGCCCTCCAGGCTCCATACCAGAGGAACCAGAAGTTGTCCCTCCTGGCCCCAGAGTAGATATGCCTTGGGTGTTGACGACAGAGAAAGAGGATGGCTTTGTGGAGCCGCAGTTCCTCGCCTGGGGCACTTTTTGGATGGAGCGGCCTCCAAGACCCAGGCCTGAATGAGGCCAAGGCAGGACAGGGGGCAGCGCTGATGGAGTCTGGCCCACTGAGGAGCAAAAGGGCTGGGGGACCTGGGACCAGTGGGCATGGAGGTGGAGGAGGAAGAGCTCTTCCGGACACCGGAGACGAGTCTCTATGACAGGCCGCAGAGCCAGGAAATGGGCTCTCGGTGACCCGTGCTCCAGCACAGAGCTCCCCTTTCTGGATGCCTTGCCAGCTTGGTGACTGCCCCCCAGCGGACATGGTTCACCCCTCCAGAGGGACAAGCTTCAGCAGGGGTTCCAATGCTGTGTCTTTAGGCTTAAAGAAACCTATGGAAAGAGAAAGCATTGTTTGGAAAGTGACTTTGCACTCCACAGTCACCCCCAAGCAAATCCTTAAAGGACAACCAAAGCTGTGTGATGGGGAAGCTGGCGTTGGGGCCCCCAAGTGTGAGGAGAGGGCCTCTGTCCAGCGCCCCGCCCCTGCCAGCCCTGGGGAAGCAGGACAGACAGCTGCGTTACTGCACAGGGATGGCCTGCTGCAGCTTGCGCCTCCACAGCCGGGTCCCCTACCCCAGCGCACACAGGAGTTTGCGCACACACACCTGCGCCCACGCTCCCACAGGCGCACACAGGCACATGCATGCATGCGGCTGGCCACACGCTGCAGAGCACAGCCCCGAAAAGGAGCAGGCGCCTCTGTGCGGTTCCCCCGGGGTGCCAACCCCAGGAGTGCACTCCAGAGCCAGCTCAGAGCTGTGTGGCTCACCGAAGGTGGGGGTGAGCGCGCCGGCCAAGGCAACTTGGGCAAACCCTGGGGGCGGCTCCTGCCTAGCGCTCTGCTCTCTGGTCAGCCTCCCCTTTAAAAAAACCCGCCCGCCAAGGAGGCGGATGTAGGGGCGGCCTGGCCAATGACAGCTGCGGGCCTCGGGAGACTTGGAGACGTGAGCCAGCGCAGCGACAGAGCCGGTTCGCAACGACAGACAGACGGAGGGCCAGACAGCTGCCAAAGCGCGTCTGCCACCCCCGACCTGATCCCGGCCCGCTCCTCTTGCCCCAGCGTCCGCGGCACCCCCAGATCCAGCGCCATGCGCGGCCCTGGCGGTGGGGCCTGGGCGACGACTACCCCCTGGCCCGCGAGTCCGGGCCCCTAGCGCCCAGCGCAGCCGCCCTCCACCGGGGAGGGCCGTGGGGGCCCCCGGCCTTGGCTGGCGCAAGAGCCCTGTCGGAGGGGCCTGCCCAGCGCCCCCCTCGCGGCCCACCATGCTCCTGCTGTGGCGGCGCAGCGCGCTCCTCTCCGTCTATTGCCCGCAGATCTTTCTCCTCCTGTCCAGCGGCAGCTACCTGTGAGTGCCGCGGGCGGCGCGCAGGGTGGGCGGGTGTGACCCTGGCCTTCAGTGCTGGAGCCAGGCAGACAAGGAACTGGGCAACGGGCTGGGGAGGGGCGCCGGGTGTCTCGCGCAGAGGAAGGAGGCTGGGGACCTTAGGCTGAAAAAAGCTGCTGAGGTAGCGCACCTAAACAGCTGCAGCAGGGAGAAGTCCAGCTGTGGGGTCAGAAAAAAGGTGGCCCGAGGGTACCCACAGCCCTTGCAGACCACGATGTGTGCAAGGAGCCCGAGGGCCGCAGAGATAGCGGCACAGTGGACCTTCCCTGCGTGTTTGGAGCAGAGGGGGCTCCCTCCCTCTGAACCCACGAGGTGCGCGTGGGCGTGCGCACGAGAGAGGGCTGCATGCGCACGCCTGCTTCTCGCTGTGCACACCGCCACACGGTGCACACGGCACCCCATCAGCAGCACCCAGCTTATACCCTGATGTTGCCGGGGTTTATCAGGCCTTCTTGCCATGCTGGGCAGCCTGACCTCTGCTCTGTCGACTCCTCACCTGTGGGCAAGGGGGGTGGTCAGCGTGCGAGAGCGCCGGCGGTGGCGCGGCGGGCCCAGGTGTCAGGACGTAGGGAGCGCGCAGAACTCAGATGCGCGCGGGCATCGGGCAGGGCATCGCCCACCAGCCTCCGGGAAGCCGGGGCGGCCCAGTCCGGCCCAGCGAGCCGAGGGGGCGCGTCCGCACAGCGGTGGCTTCGCCCGATTCCTAATAAGACGCATATGCTCTGGCCTCCGATTTAAAAAGAAGTTTGATTTATGGAACCGCTGTTTGGGGGAATTTAAGCTGGATGCTACTGATTAAACCTCAGAGCCAGCTCTCCCTCCCTCTCGCCTCCCCTCCCCCGCCCCCTCCTTTACACGCGGGCCACGTCCGGGGTCGCCTAACGCGGCCGGAGGGGACAGCCTGCCGCCTCCGTTCCCGCGCCACCCCTCAGCCGCGCGCCCGCGGACCTAATAAATCGCCGTGCCCCCACCCCCTTTTAATAAATACACAGCCAATTTCTCCTCCAGCTCCTAGGAAATTACTATCCTACCAGTTTTCCTTCTATAAATAGTCGCGCATCTTGAAACAAAAGTTTGCAACCGCAGCCAGATGCTGCGAGGCCCGTGGTTTCCCCGGCTGTGGGACATAATTACAAGGTCCGGGCAGAGCGAACGCTCCAGGCCCGGCCCGGCGGGCAGCCCCGGCTGAGAGGCATCGCCTGGGGTGGGTTGGGGGGTGGCGAGCCGCCTGAGCAGGGCGCGGGCAGAGTAAGCGCAGCTCACTTCGTGGGGACGCAGGCTAAAAGAGTGACCGGCCAGACAGTCCTGCTTCGCGTGCCCCTCCCCAAAATGGCAAAGGGGCCTTAGGACCCCAGCTTCCGGCTCTTGGAGCTCAGAGAGCTTTCCTCTCCCCAGAATCCTGGCACTGAGCTGCAAGCCTTGCCAGCTATCCGGCAGCTTCTCTGCCTGAGAAGTCATTTTTGGAGCAGCTGGCTGAGGTTTGCTGTGCCTGGGGAGGTGTGGGGAGCCAGGAGCCCCAGGGGGCCATTTCAGGAAGAGTGGGGGGATGAGAGACAGGGGACCCCGGGGCTGCTGAGAGTGGGGTGCCCTGAAGCTGCCAAGGAGTGTCTGGCAGGTGGTAGCCCCCAGGTTTTCCTTTGAGATGCTCCTTTCCTGGCCTGTGGTGGCTACCATCTGTACCCACACAGGCTTGCTCCTGTCTGCACTGCCAGCTCTGTGGGCTGAAATCCTTTTAAGGGAACAGCTTTCTCCAGTGTTCCTGGGCCAGTGCTGGGGTCCCATGTGTGTCCTGGGGGACAGTCAGGAAGGCAGCCTAGAGGACTGGAAGGTAGGCCAGGCCAGCCTGGTCTTCAGCCCCAGGTAGAAGAAAGTGTTGATGTCGCCCTTTCCAAGGGCCACTGCCTCTGACCTTTTGGGGGGCAGAGGGTGGCATAAGTGTCCCTGGCCTCCTTTCCTTTGCTGGGTGGCCAAGGGGCTAGCCAGTATATGAGGTGACCCAGGTGGGCACCAGGCCCAGAGAGTTGCACTAAGAACCTGCATGGTGGGTGGGCCCTGACCCTGAGGGGCCATGTGTGGGATGCCTGTGTCAGGGGGCAAGTTGGTGGGGGTCCTCATGCACTGGCCCTTGGCCCTGCGGGAGCACGCAGAGAGCCAGCCAGTGAGCCCAAGCTTTGTTCTGCTCCAGAGAACTTTCCAGAAAGCATCCCATCACTCCCATCAGACTGGCTGACAGTTGATCCGGCCCCTTTCATCCGGGCTGCTCTCCCAGCGCCTGTGCCGGCCTGTGGTCCGCACACAGCCGAGCCAGACCCATGGCTGGGCCCCTGCTGCTGATCGGGTTGGACGGGTGTGCTGGCCTGGAAGGGCCCCAGGCCCCACCAGATGCCTTGGGTGGCCCAGCTGTGTGTAGCGACCTGGGCCAGCACCTCATCCCTGTGCCCGCAGGTCAGGGCAGAGCTCCCGGAGCTGGCAGGGGTCATCGAGGGCCCAGAGGGGGCAGGTGGGACCAGTGTTGCTGCATCAGCTGGAGTGGGGGCCTGGCCAGGGCCCACAGCTAGGCTCAGGCTGAGCCACTGTCCTGGGCAGGTCCCTTCCGGTCTTGGCATTCTCTCCCAGATGTGGGGGTTGACTGTGACACCCCCCAGGTCTTCCGGTGCAGCCTGTCATGGTGACCGCCTGCTCTGGGGAGCTGGGTGAGTCACGGGTGACCAGGCGGTTACTCACCGACCACCTGGCTGTGGGGGGCGGGGCACCCACTGTGACCCTGCCAAGGCGAGCCTCTTCCTGGCCCCTACTGTGACTATGCTGGTGGTGGGGACCGCAATCCCAGAAGCCTCATGTGAGCATGACCCTTGGCAGGACAGGGTGCTGAATCAGGCCCATCCTTGGGCCTCTCCTGGTGCGGGCAGGGCGGCCCCTGCTTGGCATGGAATAGGTCACCACCTGGGAGTGATACCCGTCCATCTCGCGGGACCTCTGCCTCCTGCAGGGTCATGGGACGTGGGGATGTGTCTCCACAGGCTCACTAGCCTGTTTCCCTCCGCGTTCACAGGCCATGACACGCTGCTGGGCAGTGGGCAGCTTGGGATGTCCTAAGCCCCAGCAGCCTCTGGGCTAGAGGCAAACAAATGGAGGCTCTCTGATCTCAGGAAATGCCACAATCCATTGCCCCCTCCTAGGAAGCCCCAGGTCCATGGTGACCAGGTTAGGTGCTTGTTCAGCCTTGCCCCTTAAGGCCTGGCCTTGTCTGGACCCAACTGTCTCCTCTGAAGAGAGAGCCAGATTTGTATTGGCCTCAGCAGGTGGCCAAGAGATGGGTGCTTCTTTGGTGTCTGGAGCGGGGGCTCCCAGTGGTGACACCAAGGGAGGTCCAGCGACTGTATTTGTTCAGGTAGAGGACAAAACTCCCTGGGACATCTCCAAGGGCTTTCTAGAGGAAATGTCACCTAGCCAGAGTTTTGAAGGATGAATAGGAGTTGGTCTGACTAAATAAAAGCACTAGACCCCCAGATGAGAGAACTGCGTGACTGTCAGCCATGGACGCCCAGGGGCCACCCTCTGGGGAGATGACAGCATGGTCCTGAGGAGCAGATAGAGTGCTGGGGGCTCGAGATGGGCCCTGAGGATCCTGAGGGTGCTCAAGTCGCAAGAATCCAGGCCCAGCCTCCCAGCTTGGGTCCCGAAGTTCTCTAGGGTCGGTGCCGCTGGAAGGGTCCCGTGGTGTGCACAGGTGGTCTGGCAGCTACCTGGGGGCATCAGATGTGTGCCATCACGAGGGGAGGTGATGTTGGAGGTGTCCTTTGGGTCCACTCTGTCATCACACACCGCTCTGGGCCACGCTGCACACTCGCCTGCAAAGTCCTGGCCCCTTGCCTGGCCCTCCACCAGCCTCCAGGGCAAGTGGGCCGCAGGTGCACCCGAGACACCCAGAGCACTGCTGGGGTTCAGTCAGGAGGTCTCACCGGGTTCAGTCAGGAGTGTCCAGGGTTGGCTCCGGGCCTTTGCTCCTTTCCCGGTGGATGGCGTGGCTCCAGTGGGCTTCCCAGAGCCTTCGTCCGGCATGGCCCTGGGTCCGGCTCAGATAGGGCTCAGCTCCCTCCCAAGGGGACTGGAGGCGGGCGCCCTCCCTTGTCAGATGAAACCCCGGCCCAGGGCTCCCTCAGCCTGATGAAAGGGTCATTGTGTGGCGCGGGCCGCCCGCTGGCCAAGGACAAAACCACCGTTTGTCCTCCCTCCTTGGCTTGGGGCTGGGGGCCTCCCCTCAGGCTGGCCGGTGGGGTGGGGGTGGGTACAGGTGTGCGCCCTCCTCCCTTCCCCTCCTGTCTCCCACTTGGCTGCCGGCCCCTCCCCTATGTTTGCTCCCCCCAGGGCCAGCCTCTTGGTGGGCAGCTGGGCGGTGAGCTGTCTGGCCCCAGAGGTATACAAGTAGATGCGGGCGGAGTGAGACAGAATGTGGGAAGGGCAGTGCCTGGCAAAGCCAGTGCTCACGAGGGAAGGGCCACCAGGGGTCGGCTGGCCCTTGTTATAGAGGCGGAAGGATCCCTGGCCCCAGGTCAGGGTGCTGAGAGGCTGAGGGCATGAGTGAGTGGAGGATCTTGGATCCTGCGTCCAGGTGGGCATTGCAGCTGTGGGTGGCACAGCCGGAGGGCTGGCAGGACCCAGATGGTTGGGAAGAGCCGGAGCCAGTCTCCCTCAGCATGTCCCTCCTGAGACACCCGAGGGCCTCTGGCATCTCCAGGACCAGCTCCCATGGTGCCCAAAAGCCTATGCTCTGAAGTCCTGCTGCCAAGCCTAACCTGTGCCCTAAGCCACCAAGGGCCAGGCCTGGGCACCTGGGCTGCCTCCGGTGCAGCGCCGAAGCCGCAGCTCAGCCCTGAGTCCTGCAAGGCAAAGCCATTTGAAGAGACCCCACAAGCGGCAGTCCTGCAGCGTGGCCTGCCCTGGTCCTGACACGGGCCGTGTGGCTACTGGGCAGCCTGCGTCCTCCCTGGCTGCCCACCGTGGCAGGTGCAGAGTGAGGGTGAAGGGTCAGAGCGCCAGATCTATGGACGTTGCAACGCCGGCCCCCCGACTCCACCCTGGTCTGCCTGGCATTGAGGCTGAGCAGCCCCTAGAGGTGTGTGCAGGTGATTCCGAGCCCCAGACCAACCCAGCCAGTGAGAGTCACCTTAGACCCAAGCCCAGGCTTTCAGGGTCTCTGCTGTCTCTGAGTGTGGCTGTCAGCCTAGAGGCATAGCTTTCTTGTGGTCTTCTATTGGGGTTCCTTCCTGAGATGAGCTTGAGGGACAGAGGGAGCCCCCTGGGTAGCTTGCAACCTCTGTAGGACCTGTGTGTATCTGAGGAAGCTGGATCTTCACCTTGGGGCTCCTTTCCCCTCTCAGGGCCTCAGTTTTTCCATCTGGGCAGTGGGTCCCAATTTTCTCTAAGCCTGGGTCCTCTTCCCTGGACCACTTTGAGCTTGTCCTTCGGGTACTGCAGGAGTCCTGTCATCTACAGGGGGTGGGCTGGAGATGGCTTCCCAAGGAAGGTGTCCATGACTGTCCAGTGTCCCCTTCTGAACAGGTAGGAAGTGGGGGCTGGGCTGGGGGCTGGACAATTTCCCAGCACTGCTCAGGTCTTCCTGGGGTGATGTCACCGCTGGCAGGGAGCACTGGGAATTTCCAGGTGCTGCTGAACCCCCTCCAAGGAACCTCAGCGTCACCCTGGCCGCTCCATCATCTCCGTCTCCTGGGATCCTCTGACCCCATGGTCAAGAGTGCTGGCATTATGGGCCAGCAGGGTGGCCTTGCTGCAGAGGTCAGGCATGCCTGGCCTCCCAGGTGACCTTGCTCAGCCTCAGGCCTGGGGCACAGGCCCAGGGACCCCCACAGAGTGTTCAGGGACAGTGACCAGGGTGCAGAGCCAGAGTCCAGGCCTCAGCAGGCAGGTGGCAAGGACAGAGCTGGGGGCAGGCTCAGCAGCTCTGTCCTCCACACCTGTGCAGCTCAGTGTCGAGAGGTATGGGGCGTGGGGGACCCCAGGGGCACAGCCTCGACTTCTCTCTGGATCCTTCTGCCGGGTGCAGCTCCTAGAAGGTGCATGCTCTGCCACCTTTCTTTCATCTCTGGGAGCTGGCCATGTGCAGACCAGGGCTTATGGGTCCTGCGGGAGGCAGTGTTGGAGGCTCTGGGGTTGCTTTGCCCTGCGGTAGCTGGCAAGGGCTGACTGAGCCCAGGTGGCCCTCACTTCCCTTGTGTCTGTCGGTGGGGCCTTAAGGGAGGTGAGGATGGGGAATGGGAAAGGCTGCTTGACCTACCTGGGGCTCTGATCAGGGACCAGGGCTGGGCGTGGCCTGGGGGTGGGGCGGCCCCTTCTGGAGCCGCTTATGGAAAATGATGAGCTCCCAGCTGTGTGGACAAGGGGGTACTGAGCGGCTCTTCAGTGCTGGCATCCACTCTGAGGCTGCATGGTGCGGGCAGCAGAGCCAGGCAAGTGCAGACGGGGCAGGGGGTATCCTATAGCTCAGCTGCAGTTACTCTGGGTGCTGCCTAGCCCAAGGTCATGCTCTCCGGCTCTAACTCCATCTGTCCCTGGCAGGATGGAGGTCACCCAGAACCATATCCAGAGTGCCAGGAAGCCACCCAGTGCCCAGGCTCCCAACCTGGACGTGGGCCTGTTGGCCCTGCCAGTTCCTCCCAGCTGTTCCACCTGCTGCCCGCCCATCCATCTATCTCTAGAGTTCAGGCTGGCATCTTGGCCACCCAGCTTGTAGGACGCCCCTGCACCCTGGGATCTGGCACCTTGGGACCAAGATCGGGCAGAGGGTTGTCCTTCCGTCTGGGCCTGGCCAGTGTGTGGCACAGTGCTACTGCCCCTATCTGAACCATGGGAAGCAGTGGGAATGGGCAGGGCAAGGCCTGGACATGGGCACCAGAGCCACAGGATCCCGGCACATGCCAGGTGGGAGGGCAGCTCAGAGGAGTGGCCCCAGTGGCTTCTTGCAGGAGGAGTGCAGGCTGGACCTGCAGCCTCGCGTGTGTGCCAGATGGGCAGAGCCTGGGTATACGTACAGGATAGTGTCTGCGTGCTGTTAGGGACCTGGGTGGTACTGAGGCCAGACGTCAGTGTCCTGACTGACACTTGGGGGTCCCCAGGATGGGTTGAGGCTCTGATTCCACTTCTGGCCCCGCCCAGAGCCCTGCTCGCCTCCTGCTTTCTCACTGGTAGGGTCTGGTGCCAGGCCAGGAATGCAGGCTATGCCGGGGAGGCTGGGAGGGCGCCGTTCCCCTCTCCTCCCAGAATGCTTAGCAGGGCAGTGGCTGAAGAGAACATGGTCAGCGGGACACATGGTGAGGGTGCCAGGGCCCACTCTGCCCACCTCTCAGCCAAGCCCAGAGTGTCTGCACTGATCAGAGCCGGAAGCTGGGACCTTACTCCCTCCTTGGGAATCCTCGGCCCTCGCGGTGCAGGTGGGAAACTGAGGCTGGGGAGAGGCTGGGAGGGGTGTCAGCCTGTGGCCTGTTCCCACCTGGCCCCTTGAGCAGCTCCTGTGGGCATGGGGTAGGGGCTTCATGGGGAGCACCCAGGGCGGCACCATGGGAATGTCCCTTCCTTGGGTGCAGGCCCTGTGTAGGGCCCTCTTTGCCCCTGGCGTTGCCCTTGACAGCTTCCTCTGGCCAGAGCAGCAATGAACGGCAGCGGCCGGCATGGAACCTCTAAGGGCAGAGGGCAGCCTGCAGGGGGCGGCTCAGGGCGTCTGGGGAAGGCATTCCCCTCCTCATTTGATAGGCAAGGGCACCGAGGCCCAGGACCCTGCTGTCCCCAGAGCCAGACCAGAAACATCAGCCTGTTAGTGGCTGGAAGCTTCCTGCACCCCCTGCCTGCCTGAGGGAGGAGCCTGGGATGCCCTGTGGGTGAGGGGGCCCAATGGCACCTTCCCAGGTATTTTTGGAGTTGCCTCCTGGGTGAGGGGACCCAGGCCTGACTCCCTGGCTGATCACAGATAATTCGAACATTCTTCAAATGTTTTGCCCGAGGATGCCCAAGAAGGAAGACTTGTTGAGCGCCCGGGGGCCAGGAGCATAGGTTAGAGGAGAGGGGGCAGCAGGGCTGCTGGGGAGCGCTGCGTGCTCTGGCTTGGGTGAGAGCCAGCTCCAAGGCTGTCCTTGGGGCCGTAAGGGTGCTGGGCAATGTTGGGGTTCCAACATTGGAAGCAGGGTCAGCTGTGCCCTGGTGGCCTTTGGATGGGGCCAAGGGGTCACATGGAGTCCTGAGACCAAGAGCTAGATAGTAGGTGGCCTTGGGGGAGGCATCTCTGTGGTAGAGAGGTCTAGCCTGGGGGTGGGGCAGAGGCGGGGTTTTGGGGCTGTGGGTACAGGGGTGGCAAGGGGGCATTCATGATATAGGTCCCAGGGGTGACTCAGCCAGGGCTTGGGCAGGACCAGGGATGACAGCTGCCTTAGAGGGGCAGGACAAGGCAGAGCCAGGCAGCTGGGGGCAGGCAGCCCAGAGGCCTGATAATCTTTCTCCGGAGGTGCCTGCTGCTGGGGGTGGGGGGGAGTATACATCCTCAGTGCCCCTCCCCCTGGGTGGGGTTGGCACCATGAGTTCTGTGCTGGTGAGCTCACGGGACCCGGGTCTGCCTGTTTCTAGCTGTGAAGCCTCAGGCTCCACTCATAACCTCCCTGTGCCTCAGTTTCTTCCTCAGTAAAATGGGAGTGGGATCAGCCCGTTGCGTCATGGAGCTGCGGGCAGCGGCATGTGTTGGAGGCGTCCCCATGTTACCTGGGGGTGTGTAATGCACATGGCCGTCCTTGACCCTCTGGGCCTCAGCCTGGGGGCTAGGCTGGACCTGTGCTCTCTGGATGCACCAAAGCCGCCGTCCTGAAGTCAGCCTGAGCCAGTTGTGATGGGTTCGTCCCTGCCCCAGGTCTCAGGCTAGGGTCTCCATTCCCAAGAGAGATAAGTGCCCACAATGCCTGCGCACCAGCCAGGCCCTGAGCTGCACCCTCCCCCAGGGTAGCACCGCTGTCCCCGTGAGGCCTGACCTCGGGTGCTGGGGGGCGGGGCGTGTTCTTTCTACCTCAGTGGCCCGGGTCTAGAGCCACCTGTCTTGTCCTGGTCCTGCAGTAAGTGGGGCACCCCAACCCCAGACCTCGCCCGGCAGACAGAAGCCTGACCATCACTGTTTGCCCTGGGGAACGGTGTAGGTGGCTTCAGCCCCTCCTGGGTGTGGCCTGGGCCCTAGCTCCACCATGCACCTGCGTCAAAGCTGAGGGACCAGCTGCAGACAATAAAATCGGTACCAAGGGCCCAGGGAGATGGCTCAGTGGAATAAGTGCTTTCTGGCAAGCACAAGGTCCGGAGTTTGATCCCTGGTACCACCAAAAAATGAAAGCAACCCCCCAAAAAAACCTGGTACCGAAATTCCACCAGCGTGGGAAGGGAGGCCCAGTTGGGAAGCCTGGTAGCTCCAGCGTCTGGGCAGGAGTAGGGCTGGAGCCCAAGCCCTGCCAGCCTGCTAGCACTTTGTCACCAGCCATGCCCTGTGACACACCTTGTCCCTGACCCTCAGACACTGTGGGGGGTGACCCCTTGTGAGGACAGCCAGCCTCCTGTGGGTCCCTAGGGTAACAGATGCCTTTGGGTTGGCCCTGTTTGGGATGGGCTCCCTGGGGCTCCTGGAGAAGGTCCAGTTCCTAAACAGACCCTGGCTCTCTGAGGGCAGAGGGCAGGAACCCATGCGCATCATCCCCCACCCCGGGGTCCTTGCCAGATGAAGGAAGGAGTGATGGAGCCCCTTTGAGACGGAGCTTGCGCCCCCCCCATAACAGGACGGGACCTCTTCTCGGACCTCTTTCTGCAGCCCTGGGCCAGGCCAGGTGAGGAAAGCGTCCAGACTCGCAGCCGGGCCCACTCCTATGGAATTCTGCCTGAGCTCTGGGGCACCTGCACAGTGCAGGGGACAAGCCCAGAGCAGAACTTTCCACGGAAAAAGCCAGCAACCCCCGCCCCCGCCCAGCTCCTCCGAGCTCACAGGCCACCCGGCCTCCCTGCTGGGGCCCTGCTGAGGTGCCCGGGGCGTGGCCTCTGAGCACAGTTCTTGCCAGGGTGCAGGAGTGTGACCCTGGAGCAGCCAGGGCAGGTGTGGGGTGGCTAGGACATCACCAGGAATGAATGAATGGACGGACGGACGGATGGATGGATGAATTGGATTCAAGCGCATCCTGAGAATAAAGAGGAGATAGCACACCCCTGTAACCCCAGCATTCTGGGAAGCTGAGGCAGGAAGATTGCAGGTCTCAATGCAGCTTGGATGATTTTGGGACCTTGCCTCAAAACTGAAACATGTGAAAAGAGAAGGCCTTGGGTTGAATTCCAGGCACAAAACACAAACAAAACAAAAAACAAAGCAAGTGGGTCTTGTCCCTGCTCCAGCCTGTCTCTGGGCTCACCCGCAGGAGCTTGGGGCAGCCCCTGCCCTCTGTGTACTCCTCTCCACCCTCCACCCCGCACTCAAAGTTTTGGGTGCAGTGCAGCCCGTGTGGCCTGAAGACGGAGGAGCGTTTACGCGTGAGTGGGAAAGCCTCCCGCAGAGGGACACACTCCACGTGATTTCTGAACTCTGGTCGTATCTGACAGTGTGTTGGTCCCTGCTGCTCCTCCGCGCCTTTGCCTCTTGGCTGGCTCCTGGGGAGCTGGCACTACGTCCTCCACCCTGAAGCCCTGCACACCCCGGTCCCTCCCCCCCAGGTACAGGAGGCATGGGTATTGCCGTAGTTTTTAAACACCAGCTAGAGGCACATAGGACAGAGTGTTAGCTCATATCCTTGTGCGCAGCTGTCTTTTCTCGGAACAATTCTATCATGCTGGGTAGAAACAACACCCCTGCCACCCAGCTCTGGGCGCCCACTACTCGGTCTTTCGTATCCCTGGAGGTGCCTTTCCATAGAACAAGACGATGTGTGGTCTCATGTTTGGCTTCTTTTACTCAATGCAGTTTTTTTTTTTTTTTTTTTTTTTGT
>NDGN010260256.1:0-14634 GCA_002564285.1 Tympanoctomys barrerae
TGCGGAACCAGGGATTGAACTCAGGCCCTTGCGCTTGCTAGGCGAGTGCTTATTCTACTGAGCAATCTCCCCAGTCCCAACTGAGCCATCTCCCCAGTCCCTTTTTTTTCTGATAATATACCCACAGGTTGTAAAGCTAGGTGGAGAAACCTGTGCCTTGGTTCTCCTCTCTTATCCTAAGTGTTCTCTGGGCTTCACATAAAGCTCATGACTGCTGAGAGCAGGATAAGTACTAAATAGTGGCGCTAAGACATAATGCAACCTTGAAAGGGCCATTTACTCTGAGTTAAGAGTTATTTTTCCCAAAACATAAAAATGGCGAAAGCAGTCAGAACAAATCCCGTCCTTTGATATTTTTTTTGAGATTTTCATAATACTTTTATTTATATTTTCCCATAGTTTTATTGAGAAACCAATAGCAATGAGACAGTTTCAAATCAAATTGGTAGGACAATTTCCATAATTAACACATTTCATACATTCTTTCTAGTGGTTAATTGCTGTACAAGATGCGGACACCATGTCTCTCCATCCTTTGATATTAATGGCGACATTGACAGCATTATAGAAAAAAAAAACAGGAAAGGCTTCTCTTTTGCTGTATCAGCTGTGCAAACAAAAGTAAAATTAATGTACATCCTTAAAATTAGCATTCTGAATTTGAAGATTTGTTTGTGAACTTTTTAAGGCTGATCTTTTCCTGTGATAAATGTGAGAAATGTTGGATTTTCATTTTCTACATGTGGTGTGACACTAAAGGTCACATCCTAGAGGCCGTTCTTAGACACCGGAGGTCCTGACTGTGGTCCTTAGAGTGCTAAACTAAGCTGCTAACAGTCTTGACTGATGAATTTTTCAAACTGGCTTTGTCTGCTTTATATTCTGGAGTAATCTTAGAAGGTCAAATGTGTGGATGAAATTAATTTATTTTGCTGATGGAGATTTTTATCTTTATTTACATTCTTTGATGATTTATTGAAATATTTGAGAAATTAAGCAATAGGTAGAAAAATGCTACATTTTGCACTTTACGAAATGCTATATAAGCCTTCAAATTTTATGTAAATGAGCATTAGTATATTAGAAACCACATTAGAATCAAAATGAACATTTTCGCTCTTCTTGCTGATATTTATTAAATTACTGTATATAAAAATGAACATCTGATCATAGCACTGTAGGATATATAATTATTGCTATTAATACAATCTATTAGGAGGAAAAATAACAAATTACTTTTAATGAACTTCCCAGACATAAATTTATTTCAAATCCCCAAGTCATTAATATCTTTGCAGTATATCCAAATTAACTTAGTGTTATCTGATGAACACAGCAGTATTTTCTTATTGAAAAAAGATAAACATAGATCAAAATAATTTCCTGAAAGCCACATTTCTTAATATTTTGGAGACATTTGCGAACATCTTTCTTCTTCTTAATTTAATTATTTATTTTTCTTTGAGTGGACTCAGACAACTGGACAGGAATGTAGAATAGATCCTTTCAAAATAGTTCATTTTTTATATAATGTTCCTGGAAATTCTCATCCAAAAGTTTACAGATATCACTACATTATGGTACATACAAAATAGAATAATAGATTCCAGAGTCAAACTTGGACTTGAACTCTGGATACACTATTTCCTTGTTATAGACAAGAAACTTGAAGACTTTGTTTTTAGTTTCCATTATGTAGGTAAGGATAACAGCCATGATCCTCTCTAAATGAATGACTATGGTAATTTCATGTAGAACACAGATAAAATATTCATTAGATTTATATTATTCAAATTTATTTTATGATATAAATTTCAATTTCTTATCTCAAATCTGCTTTGTGTAAATATCAAATATACACAATGTGTTCATCATGGGCATTTATGATTTGTGTTTGCTATACACCCACACATATGTGTGCACAAGTAGGAATTGGTCCTGCTAAAAAATGTCAATTACCTTACACTGCTTTCCTGTTTCCTTAGTGTTTCTAATATTTTATAGTTAAAATTTATTTTTCCTTTTTTACTGTTTTGTGACTACATTTTTCTATTTTTGCCTTTATTCCCAACTGTCTGCTCACTAGACTCTTCTACTTACCATTTCTTCAGCACGCCACTGTACTGGGTTTAAGTGACAGCTTATCATATATGATTTGTGAGCACTACACTGAGAAGAAAATAACAAATGAGGCAGTACAGCAAATGCAAAGCACATATATAATTTGGGGTGGTAAATAAGAATGAATAATTCTGTCAAGATGAACATGTTTTAACTAATCAAATAACTATTTTGAAACCTGGAGAAGTCAGAGGTAATCACTGATAACTCAATCAGTCGGTTTTGTGATATGTAATAGTCCATAATTTTAACAACATATCCAATCAGAGAATAAGATGCTGTACATAATTACCATTTCATGCATTGTTTTCAGAAGTATGAGAATTTTTCCTCCTCCCATAATTTTGTTTTGGTTGGTTTTTAGCCTTAAAGAAACATACTAGAATTTTATTCTTTCTTAATTCTCATTTGGTTTTGGTAGATAATCACTGTAAAACTCTGAGAGTGCCACCCTAAAGCTAGCATAAGGCTTGGGGCACTTTGGTCAAAAACAAAATTCTTTATTATTCTCAATGCAAAAGGTAGCATGAGTGTCATATTCATGCCTGTTCCCCTTGTCCATGATTTTTGGGCAGTGATGTGCTGTAGTCCGTATCAGATGCTGCATTCTCAGTAGTGTATGTCACAGCTGAGCTAAAAAAACATGTAAAGACACCAACAGCAACATGTTTAACTTCTGAAAAAGTGTCATAAGAACCTTATGCCAGAGTCATCACAGTAAATATAGCAGTATCAGTACCAGATTGCTCATTATATGGTCCTCCAAGGCAGTGCCTCTGCACACTCCTGTGGCAATGGCTAGCAAAAGGCCTGTCGGTATGTTGGTTCAGCTAATGCTGAGAAGCACTAAAAACCAGGGGAAATGATGGCCTAATTCTTAGGTTTCTTTCACTTAATTTAATAAGAAATACTATGTCTGGTCAATGGAAAGCGAATAAAGTATTAAATATACTTTGTTGGTAACAGTTGGTATGAATAGGGAAAATTACAGGGCATCTATTTATAGTGCTATATTGACAAAAGCTCCATGTGGATTTCAAACAATTATGAACAAAGTTTTCAAGTATCTTATAATAACAAATTAGGTTATATTGTTAATGTAGGTTGTTTTATGTTTTAAAACATACATTGAAAATCAATAATGAGAGTGGCATGCCTAACTGAATGCGAAGTATGTGTGCTTGCAAAGATATGTGAATTTACATATATACTTATAGAATAGAAATTTTATTATCAGCCATGAAAAATGCTTACATAGCTAAATCATATGCTATGCATACAAAACAAGTTATAACTGTCTTTTAATTATACAGCCTAATATATCAGCAGAAAAAAAGTCATCATTAGTTATAGCAACGTTAGTATAGTGACATATACAAAAATGATTTGTAGAAGTAAAAAAATCAATAACTTCATTTAACATAGAAATTTTATAATGAACCAATCCAGTTATAGAACATATATTATTTCTACTTACATAATTTTCAAATTTTGTAATATTAAACATTGTATATTAAAAAATAATTCTGAAATGTATCATCATAAGGTAAAAATATAGTACATGGAATCATTTATATTAAAATAATTAGAATTGATGGAATCCACCAGCAGTAAAAGTAGATTAAATCAATAAACTGCTAGATATATACTTATATTGCTAAAATTAAAAGCATATATATTTTAGTAGTCATACTAAGTACTCCAAATTTTGAAATGAGAACTTCTGACATCTGATCAAATTTAAACTTAAATCTTCTTTTGAGATGAATTTTCAATTAAGAAATTTTATTTTAAGATGGCAATTGAACAATGATAGCAAAACTCGATCAGTATGGTTACAAGTGTCAGGAAACAAACACTCTTTTTTTTTTTTAATTTAGTTCAGGTTCTACAGGGTCTCACTCTGCAGATTGGACTCATAGTGATCACAGTGATCCTCCTGTTTTCTTCCTACCAAATGCTGGGATTACAGGCATGCATCACTATGCCCAGTCTCAACCACAGTCTCAGCGTGACCCAGGGCAGGGCCAGCACAGCATGCTGGGCAATCAAATCCCAGTCCCTGCATCTGCCTAAGCAGACTTTTTAATCTGCTGGACTATCTGGCTGGCCCCAAGTACTCTCTTTTTTTTTGTTGTTAGAACACAATTCATAAAGTAGGTGTAAATGAATATTGCAATTCACTTAGAAGATATATCATTCTTTATACACTATGTAGTGATACATAAACTTTTGGTACAAATAAAATATAGAGCTACTGGATTGTTAAAAAGTTAATGAGCCTATAATAGAGCACACAAGAGATTTTATGGGAAAAGGGAAGATAGCCTCTTCTTGAAGTACCAGAGCTCCTGAGACTGGGTAGGTACTTGGACACAAGGAGCAAACAAAGACCTAATGTCTGGAAGACATCTTGAAGCAGAAACCCATCAGATACAACCCACTAGTCACAGGGGTGCTTGCGCCAAGGAGCAAGGCTGCTTTTTGACCCAGACTCTACTTAGAGCCCCAGTCCAGTGAACTGGTCCTGCAGGGAATATTTCAAAAACCTCTGAAGAAGCCCAATGCAGCAGCTGGGACTCAGGGCCTCACCTAGCAGCTAGGATCGTGCTCACCTTGCCTGTACCTCCTTCCATTCAGAAAGGTGTCTCATCCAGACGAGGTTCATAAGAGGGGTCGTCCGGTGATCAGGGCAATGAAGAAAGCACCAAGCCAGAGACTCATGCAGCGGGCAGTGGCTAAGTTAGGACAGTGAGCCCTAAGCACAGAAAGGAGATAACAGCAAAGTCCTGGTTAGGACCTGGATCTAAGCATGGAGCGCTTTCTGAGGCAATGACAACTAGGGAGGTCTTTTAGTAGCCATGACCAGTGGAATTTGGAGGGGTAGGAAAGACCGTGGAGCAGTCAGAAAAGACACATGCACATTCTCTCCGAAATGCTGCTCAGCTCTGTGTCCATGTGGTCTCTCCCTGCCTACCCACTAAGTGCTAGTGAAAGCAAGTATCTTCATTGCTTTGGAGAAAGAGACATTTTCCAAATGTATAGCTGTATATCATGCAGCATGAGTTGATCTGTTGGCACTAGATCAACTAGATGTGTGCAGAGCATCACATCTGGGGCCTGGATGTAGCTCAACAATGCAGCACCTGACTCGCAAGTGCAAGGCCCTGAGTTCAGTTCATGTTACCACAAAATAATATAGTGAAAATTAAAAAGAACATCACCTCTAATATAGTAGCTACAGTTGAAATCTCCATTAGACTAAGGTTGGGGCTGGTCTGCCAACATTTGTCTGCCTTCTACACATGAGAGATAGAAAAATGAAGTGGGGATGTGATAAAACTACTCCCACTGCACCTTTCAAATCTCTCATGACTACACTAATTTCTGCAAACTGCCCAATGTTGGTTTTCATTTATTATTTTCCCAAATAAAGGTAGCTCAAATGTAATTCAAATGGCTTCCATTTGACTTTTCACAACATAATAGATCCCATACCCAAGATTAATAAAGCAGCTTGGTAACCCTGCCAAGTACTAGGTGGATCTATATCAATTATTCATTGTAAATTGGAGAAATAACAATACAAGCATACAAAGATGGACCCACAATAAGTCACTCCTGGGATGGTACGCTACTGATCACATGACCGGTAGAGTCTTACTCTTACTGTCAGTGCAGAATTTTTTCTTTCTTTTCTTTTTTTTCTTTCTTTTCTTTCTTTCTTTTTTTTTTTTTTTTTTTTGGTATATATAAGACAGAATGTCACTATGAAGTTCAAGCTAACCATGAACTCACTGCAAAGCCTAGGCTGGCCTGAAACTCAAGGTGATCCTCTGGCCTCAGCCTCCCAAGTGCTAAGATTATAGATGTGTGCCTCCTAAGTGCTAGGATCCAGCTGTTTTGGATGAGCTGGATCAGCACTGGTACAGACCTAGTGTCCTTACTGAATGCTGGTGGGTCTCTTTAGGGAAGGAGGAGAGAAAAATGAGCAGTATAATTTTGTGTAGTCCCAAGGTTCTTCCTTAAGTGACTTGACCTCCTTTATAAGGAGTTCTGTATCTATACACTGGCTCAAGCCTGAGAATTTATTGAGGGGTCCTAATTCCTTATTACTGCAATTTGAGACTGTTACTCCTTCCCTCTGTGGGCAGAGACTGTGGAGTTTCAAATGTTTATGCCTCTCTCTTGTGATCAGATCCCTTCATTTATATCAGAATGAGGGAAGTCATAGTGGGACTGGGCAAGCACCCAGTTTTCTGCTGATCTTTGGAGAAATTTTCCAGATCTATTCCCCTTCCCTCTGTAATAATCCCTGAAGCCCTTCACTTCTACTTTTTCTGTCCCCTCCAAGTGAGTGTGCTGTACACCTCGACACCCCGCCGCCTCTTTGTAGCACTGCCTCCATATTCAACTCTTTATGCGCCTCTCAAAGTCTCTGTGTAGCCTGAAATTCAGCGATGTTTAGGGCTCATTTGAAGAGGGCCTTTCTGCTAGCAATTCAGTACCATTAGGAGATTGTTAGTGGGGGTTAGGGGGCATCACACAGACACTGAACTCAATGGTATTAGTGGGCAGTGGAGAGCTGGCCAAATAGCCCAGCGGATTAAGGCGACTGCAAGTGGGTGCAGGAGTCAGGGGTTTGATCCCCTGGTCTGCCATTCTGGCCCTGCCCCTGGGGCACACTATAGCTACTGAGACTGGGCGTGGTGGTGCCCACCTGTAATCCCAGCTTTTGGAAGGCTGTATAACAGGAGGATCACCACGAGTCTGCTCTAGTAGTGAGACCCTGAAGACCCTCCCTTAAAAAAATGGACACTGGAATAGATCCTACAAAAATGCCAAAATCTGCAGCATTTGAAGGTTGGGTGTTGGGTAGGATACCACACAGACACAGATCATAACAACATTTGAAGAGCCACAGGGACAGTCCTCAGTGGCACTGGCCCTGGATTCCAGCATTTGCAATCACCATGCACCCCTACTAATCTCTGTTGCTCAGATCCCTCTATACCTACTTCTTGGTCCCCAAACAGGACAGGGCCTTTGTTCTTTTCTGTCCCTAGGGCTACATGGGTTCACACTTTAATCACCCCTTCTGAATGACTCCTTAGTGCCCTAATTCAAGATGTCCCTCTCTTGTGGCTATGGATCTTCCTGGGGTCAGTTTTCCAATGGGAAAAGAACCAGGACAGGTGGCCCTGGACAGTGCCTGATGGACTGAGTGCCGGGCACAGCAATCCCTTGTGGGCAGATTCTTTACCCAGGTGCGATGTCTATAAGCAGCTTGAAGAGAAAGAGGCATCCATGTTTGTTTCTCTAATCACCCTTATGCTGGGATTCTCTGACCAGCTTCTCCTTCCAGTTCTCCTTTCGAGTTTTTGTTTGTCCAAGTGCCTGCTACCCCAGTGAGCATTTTCTGAGAGTCGCACGAGCATTGATACGGGTAGACCATCATGATATAAGTATAATAATATATATTATAATAATATAATATATAATATATATAATATAATAATATTATATCTCTCTTTGCTCTTCTTTTCTAAAGTTTATTATTGTTATTATTACTTTATGTATTTAAGACAGGGTTTATAGGATCTCACTACGAAGATCGGACTCCTAGTGTTTCTCCTGTTTTCAGCCTCGTAAATGCTGGGATTACAGGCGCGTGCCGCCATGCCCAGTCTCAATCTCTTCCTCAGCATGCCCCAGTGGGTGAGGCCGGTATGGCAAGCCAGGGATTGACCCCCAGCCATCTGCTGTGCTCTGCCTAAACAGGTGCTTTACTAAAGTTGATTCTTTATACTTGCTTATTTTATGAATTTCTATTCCTACTTCATATCATTGTCTCATTTAATTTATAAAATCAACTTATTATTAAATTTTGCACATATATTTTTCCCATTCTCATATCTTGGCTCATGTGTATGTGTAACATGGTTGGTGTCTTTCCTTCATCATAGTTGAAATGGGAATCTCCAAAGCTCATATTTTTTCTCAGAAGAAAAATTTGCTGAACAATTTATTTCTCATGCTTGGTAATGTGGAAAGGAATAAGGACAAGTTGTATAAAAGTTTGGAAGGAGCTCTACGAATGAGTTGCTCAGGACAGAAAAAAGTGATGATAAAAATGCCCTTACTAGCCCATTGGGAAGGGATTCTGTTCAGGTATGAACATTTACCAAAGAAGCTGGGAGGTTCCATGACTTGATGTGCTACTGCCGGGGCTTTGAATGGAGCGTGAGGAGTCGGGGGCCTGCTCCAGGTGATCAGACACGGCTCCTTTGTAGAGCCCCTCATCCCACACGGAGGTTGCATGCTTTCTTCATTGTACTTTCTCTTGCTATTACGAGAACAGATTGGCAGGGCAATTAAATACATTTTATTTTCAAATTTTATTTTTATTAATGGATGTTCAGATTAAAGAATAGTGATGATCACTTACAGAAATACTGGTGACAAATAGCATACGTTGCTCTTTTTCAGTCCTTTGGCTACTCTGTGAATTATTTGGCCCCTGTAGAGCATTGTGCTACACACACTGAGACCCCAACTCATGCTGTTCATTTCTGTTTAAAAGACCAGTCAAACATTTTTTTTCTCAAATAATATCAGAAGACATAGCAGAAGAACTTAACTCTTGGCCAACTGTATGCCCTTTTACAGCAATGCAATGTTCTTCACCCTGTTTGCAATAATTATTTTTTATCCTATCTATCATTTTAATCTCTTTTCTCATATATACACTCCCCAGTGATTTCTGTATTTTCTCCAGAGCTGATTTGAATGTCATAAAGAGCAGCTCATTATCTGTGCTACTCTGCTTGGATCTCTGAAAACCTTTGCAGATGTGAGCAATGCTTTTAAGACATACTTATCTTGACCCTAATGATTGCTGGGAGTTAGGTATTTGAATCTTCAAATCAGCTTCGTATTACTAAGAATGTATTCTAAAAGGTTCTCTTTTCATTCAAAGTAATTTATTATTTTCATGCACGCATGCCTGTTTCTAAATCACTTTTTTTGTATTTCTTTTATTTCATAGGTCTTGGAATTTGTTGTCAGCAATAAACATTTTAAATATTCCAAACTGATAATTAAATAGATAAAATAATCTGCTACTCAAAATTGAGAATTTAAAGTATACTAAGAGAAATCCAAATGCGTAAACATTTCCTACAAATCACCATCAAATAGATATTTGTGGATGAAGTCTGAGCTCAACGACTGTAGAAAAAGAAAGCAATGTGGAAAAGTGATTTACTGCCTGTCCCAGAGCAGGCAGCCCCATTATTATTCAAATAATATAGTCTGCTCATGAAATGTTCAGAGCACTAGATAATGCATAATCACAGATAAGCTACCTAGTTATAACCTTTCATTAAACAATGCTGAATTGGAGATAACATGCAGTACATCTTGCGTTTCCGTAACACATCCAAATAATATGTTTTACTATAAGGATGTTATGAACAGTCATGATAATAAGAATATACTTTCAACTCAGGTAGAAGTTATAACAGACTCAGGGATAAGATAGTATTACATGCAACACAATCCTAAATGTGCTACACAGCTGTTAAACTAAGCTTTGTGATTAATTATACACTTTAATTTAACAATGAGTAACTATTAATTTAACACCTACTTTAAGTGTGTGCAAAGTAACTGATAAAAATAAAGTAAAAGGCAGAGGACTTACTAAAGGCATAAGAATATACAATGCATTTAAGCAGACAATGCCACCTTTCCAGAAAACAATAGATAAAAATGGCAATATGTGTTTTAATTTGGATAATAAATAGTAAGTGTAAAGAGTGTTATTGTTTAGATACTATATTGGGATAAGAGGTTTTGAAGAAAATTCCAGATGCAAAAAGCATAAAATATTTGATTTTGAAAGTTCTAATCACTACAACATATGTAAGCAATACTTTGAAATTTAAAACCTTATTGGTTCCGAAGTTTAATGTTTGGATTCTAGCATACATAATAAAACTTGAACATAGTTAAAATATTTTCATGCAATGTGAATAGTTGCAATCAATAGTGTCCTTCTCTCTCTCTCTCTCTCTCTCTCTCTCTCTCTCTCTCACACACACACACACACCCCCCATAATATACATAGGTATATAAATACATATCTTTGTCAAGAAATTATCATCTGAAAATGATTTGATTGAAATATGGAAATATGCAAAGAAAGGAAGAAAACAGCATTATTAACCCAAGAAATGCTCATATAAGCTGGGGAGATAGTTGAGCGCTCTAAGTGACTGCCTGGCCAGCACAAGGACTTGGGTTCGATCTCTGGTACCACACGCTGTTCCACCCTGAACCCCAAGCATGCCATGCTGGTCCAGAAACTAGACATGGTGGCAAACACCTGTAATCCCAGCTCTGAGGAGGCTTAAACAGCAGAATCACTAGGAGCACGACTAAATAAATAAATAAATAATCATTTTTTTTAAATAAAAGAAGAAATGCTCACATCGTTGAGACAAAATGAGTGTGCTAAGGAAAATAGTTCAAAGGTGGGGATGGTGAAATAGCTCAGGAGATTAAAGCGCCCTCTTAGGCAAGTTTACCTAAGTGCAAGGATCCTGGTTGGATCTCAAGTGCCACATGCAGCGCCCCAGGGAAGGCTGAACTGGCCAGAGTCCAAGCTTGGTGGCATATGCCTGTAATTCTAGCTCTGGGGAAGGTGAAGGCAGGAGGATCACAACCAGTCCAAGCTGCATAGTGAGATCCTGCAACAACCAAATACATTAAAGGAGAAGGAGAAGAAAGAGAAGAAGGGGAAGAAGGAGAAGGGGAAGAAGAAGAAATGATTAGAAAGAAAAGGGAGATGTTTCACACATAATTCATTTTCTTTATTTTAGATAAGATACAAATGTTTAGATATTATTTAAAAATGTTCCTTGCCTTTCTGTACCCTCACAATGGCCATTGCTATGATTCAGGGAGCAACAAGATTGGCTTGGTTTGTTGGAAAAGGTTCATGGTGATGTGCAAAGAGCTATATGTAACTTTCTTCTACACAGACACAGCTCTGGGCATATACGGAGTAAGGCCTGTAGGAGTAGTGTTTCAAAAATGTATTTGCAATCTCTTTTCATCATTGATTTAAATATTACTTTGCCTTTTATTAGGTCAGAAACTTGGACAAATTAGTTAACCTCTAGTTAAGCTTGTCAATTTAAATCCTTGACTACTGCTTTTAAGTCTATTACGGTACTAGAACAGTCTGCATCATTGCTGGATACTGTACGGTCCCAATTCCATACAAAATTGCAAAAGGAGCTTAACAGGGCATATTTCAGCTGCTAAGAAAGATGCTAATCTTTCCACCAGTTGTCATTGTTAGGTCATGTGTGACCTTCCCTATGTTGCTCATTCTTTTCTTTCTGAGTGTATAAATGTGATACAATAAGCCCAAAAAGCCCAAAAATTTTTAGTAAAATTGCAAATTAAAATGACAACATACTCTTCGGTCATGGCAGTTAAGCAAAAGGACTGCAGATTGAAAAATGGAAATAAAGAGATTTTTGTCATTGTGCCAACATGATAGAATAGTTAATGTAGTCCTGGATGGCATAGGCCAAGCATTGAAGATGGGCTTTTGCATGGACTCATGGGACATGGTAGGAACAAGATGCAAAATGCCACTGGAAAATTAATACAGTATACTGTTTTAGTAAATGCTTTTATGGAGTCCTCTCTAAAATCATGAAAAAAGACAGTAAAGTAACTATATCATGCACTTACACAGTCATTTAATATCACTATTACGAATTTGTACTGTATATTATTGCATATGCTATACTTGTACACAAGTAGAAGTGTAGTGGGTTTGTGTACTAGCATTACTGTAAACATGAAAGCAATATAATTTGCTATGACATGATGTCAAAAATATTTGTGGGTAATAAGAAATTTTTAGCTTCATTAAAAAGTATTGAGAGGGCCGTTTGTTTTCCTCGAAAATCTTTTAGTTTTTTGAGTTAGTGTACTATCTTTAAAGGACCACAGTTGAACTTCACATCCAAAATCAAACCCTTTGCTAAAAACATTATTCCATCTTTCATCTACCGACTAAGGCATCCTGATGCTGGTATATATTATCCAGTTGCTCTTTCTACAATGAATTATCTCCCCAGAGAGTCTTCAGTCCTTATTATATATACTGAACCATTTCGTTGATATACAAACATGTTGCAAGTTTTGTGACTGTCACTGACATTTTTATATTGTTTCTGGCTTTTCACTCTAATATGTAATGGGGAAATGAATATCTCCACTTCTAAGGCTTTTCACTTACATTGGTTTATTACTCTGGGATCACTTCCCAGAAATGGTATTACTTTCTCAAATAATATGAATATATTTATGGCTTCAGATACTTATTGGTGACTGCTTAAAAAAAGCAATGTGTATAAATTTATAGTTCCTCTAAAAGTATAAGAATAGAGACAATTTCATTGCCTATACACCATCACTAGGTATATGAAACAAAACAAAAAAGACAAGTTTAGTACAATGCAATTTAGTACAATGAAAATAAATTTGAATGAAAGTTAATATGATTTCTACCAAAGTACAATATCAATAGTGTCTCAAAAACTATTGTGACTCTCAAAAAATGTGACTGTTTCAACAAACAGAAAATATGGGAAATTTTGTCAAAAAATTACATGCAGAGAGGCATCAACATTAGAAAGTTATAAAATAAATCATTTCTTTTTTATGTTTTTGAGACAGTCTTGCTATGTCATTCAGACTGGTCTTATGCTCATTTTGTAGCCCAGACTGGCCTCAAACTTGTAACTGTCCTCTTGCCTTTGCCTCCCCAGTGCTGAGACTACAAGCACATGCCACCATTTCCAGCAACATGAATCATTTCAAATATGAAACTAGAAGTGGGGATATAGCTCAGCAGCTTAAGCATTTGCTTGGCAAGTAGAAGGTCCTGAGTTCAATCCCCACTATTGAAAAAAAAAAGCATCCAATATAAAACTATCATGGTGTATAGTATGTTGCATAATTTTAAAATATAAAATAATTCATAGTTCTAAAACTATTGATACTAGGAACAATTTAGCAACCATTCATAATTGGCATCAATTAACACAAACCCAATAAAATGGAATATAAAGTATAACACCTTTTATAATGAATAACCTATTAGAGTTGAATACAGAAGGGGAGATGATTAAGTTAACATTATACTTTTAGGACTAGCCAATAGGAAGTTTCTTCCATTACTAATTTATATAGGATTACTTTGAATATGGGCACTTAGGCAACATTTGTGCCTGTTATTTTAAATATAACTGTGATAATGGCTATATTTTATGAAATAAGAAAGAAAATGATAAATGAAGGTCATGGAATTGTCTTACTCTTCTTACTAGAATAACAAAATATATCCACATTCAATGTAAAGAAAAATTTGGTTATTAAAGGTGCTTATATTTTTAGATGTTTTGGTTCTTGAAGCATACACAGGTTCATAGGATTCATTTATATCATCTACAAATAAGCTCCTTTAAAGATGTATTAACTGCAACACAGATATGTTGATGAATTGAACTCATATTATTATTGTTATGTTCATAATAAGTTTCTTGCTCATTGTTGTATAATTGAAGCTAACATTGAGGCCAATTGTCTATCTCGTGTTCAGATAAAAGACCTGTGTAAAAATATTCCCAAACAACTTTGATATATATGCAGTGAACTCTGAGGACAAAAATGTGGTTTTGGTTGTATATTTTAATGCTGACACTATTTATTTATTTATTTATTCATTTATTTTTAAAGAGAATATAAAATATATTTGCGTTTCATGGATGGCTAGTCATATGGAGCATTGTTTTATATATTTATTCGTTTCATCCTCTGGGAAGTGTGTGCTCATCTCAGATGCGCATTTCTGGATTGGGTCTTTAAATTTTGGTCCCTTATGTTTTTTAGTTCTTTATAAATTCTAGAAAGCAGTTCTTTGAATGCTTATTTGTCAAGATTTTTTTCAAATTTGTGGGTCATAGACAAGGTGACTGAGTGTTTTCGTAGAGTCTTCTGCATCTTCTAATCTATTCCATGATCCTCATGTCTATTTTGTTGCCAGTACCATGCTGATTTTATCATGGTAGACTTGTAGTATAATTTCAGGTCAGGAATTCTAACGCCTCCCGCCTTGTCTTTTTGCCCAGGATTGCCATTGCTATTCTAGGTCTTTTCTGGTTCCAAATAAATTTTAGAACATTTACTCTAAGTCTGTTAGGTATGTTGGTGGTACTTTGATGGGGATTGCATTAAATCAGTATAACAATTTGGGAGTATGGCCATCTTCACAATTTTGGTTCTTCTTATGAAGAAACAGGGAATATCTTTTCATTTTCTTTTTTTCTTTTTATTTTTTTTCATTTTTCCACAATTTTATTAAGAAACAAATAGCAATGAGACAGTTTCAAATCAAACTGATAGGACAGTTTCAATAATTAACAC
>NDGN010260844.1:0-11692 GCA_002564285.1 Tympanoctomys barrerae
AGTCACAGATCGAAATCAGGACCTTGTTCTTCCCAGACAGGTGCTTATGCCACTGAGCTAGCTCCCCGGTCCCCCCAAGGACTATTTTTGAGTACAAAAGCAGGACACGGTCTGGGTAGACAGCGTCTGGTGGTAAGTCCCTAAAGGAATTCCTCAGGGGCCATCCTGCAGACCAAGCGAACCCCACTCAGACGGACCAGAGCCCTTGAATGTTGAAGTAGCTTTGCATTCACTGGGGCATCCCTGTGGCACAAGTGGGGAAACTGAGGCACGTGGTAGGCTTGTGGTTGTTCTGGCCTTAGGCTCCCTTCCCGGGGCTCTTTTCCTAGTATCCCTAAAGGAGAACTTCCTGCTAAAGAAGAAGCATTCTCCTGCTCAGCTGCCCCCAACCAGCTGCCAAAATGAGAAAGACTCATTTTGGTCATCTAGACTCTTTAATCCCCAAGGTAGGAGTGCAGGGAGGAGGAGGAGGAGGAGGAGCAATGAGGACAAAAATAACCTCACTGCTCCAGCCTCCAGGAACCCATGCAGCGGGGGCTAGGTGCCACCAACACACAGCTTGGAGACAGGTGCCAGTAGGAGATACAGTGGGGAATCCATGGAGGACTTACAGCAGGGGTCCAGGTACAGAGTGAAACCCTGCTTTCTCTTCCTCCTCTTCCTCTTCCTCCTCTTCCTCTTCCTCCTCCTCCTCCCCCTCTTCCTCCTCTCCTCCTCCTCCTCCTCCTCTTCCTCCTCCTCCTCCCTGCACTCCTACCTTGGGGGTTAAAGAGTCTAGAGACCTTCGGAAGTTAGGTCTGGGCTTGGAGGTTTCTTATGACCGTGACTTCCAGGCATTTAACATGTTCAGTCATGTGGGTAAATTTTAGTTGACCTCTGGGGTAGCTTTGATTTCTAGATGGGAAAACTGCAGCCCATGGACTGGACATAGCTTCCCTGAGGTAACCCCAGGGGCTGGTGGAGCCAAAGGCCTAACACGGGGCTCTTTCCACCGCTCCCACCTGAAGAAGTCACTGAGAACTAGGGGCCTCAGCAGGAGAGGAAAGGAGAGGGAGGGAAAGGCAGAACCCTTTGGCTTTTGTGGGGAAAAGACCTCAGGCTGACCCAAGCCTCTGTAAATGTCTGTCTCCCTCAGCTTCCTAAGAGCTGGCTCTTGGAAAAAAAACAGTAGCTACAAATCCAGGCATTTTGTTGAAAGAAATAAACTTTTTTAAAAAATGTGTTTGATACAGAGTCTCACTACACAGCTTGGACTCGCAGTGATCCTCTTGTTTTTCAGCCTCTCCAGCATATGTGGTGCTGGGAATCGAACCCCAGTTCCCACACTTGCCTAAGCAGGTACTTAGTCCACTGAGCTATCTCTCTGGCCCTGCTTTTTGTTTTTAAGGAGGTGGCAGGAGCCCTCAGACTTTGAGAGTCCCAGGGGAAGGACAAAGTCTGGAGTGTCTGTCTGTCTGTCCATGGCTCCCGCTGTGAGCGCCGGCCCGAGATCATCACTGAAGCAGACTTGGCATGCCTTTCCCGCCTTTCCCGCCCTTGTCCTTCCTTCCTTTCTTCTTCCTCCTCCCTTGCTCCTCCTCTATGCTCATTCATGTAGTTTGTTCCCACAGGGACCACGCGGTGACAGCGCTTGGCAATCCAGAGCACAATCGTTTCTTGTGGGTACCATCCTGAGGAACAAGTCTGAGCCAGCTGGGAGGCGGACATCACGTTCCCCCGCTCTTCAAATCCTGGAGACGTGTCGTAGCTCAGTAGAGTCTGGGGAGTCTCTGGGTAGAGTCAGGCCCGCGGTTTTTGCTCTAAGTTTTTAATAGTTCTCCTCCTCTTATCTTTGCCTGGTGAACTCCTACTCAACCTACAAGGGCCACCACAAATGTTCACCTCGCCAGCCTGCTTCTCCCCAAGAAAGCTAAGTTAGTTCTCTCTCTCCTCTAGTTCTTTATTTTATTCCATCAGGATGCACCCAAATTGAAAAGAGAAAATTCACAATCGTTGACTCACCAGGAAAGAGCAAAAGCTATCTGGTTCCCAGTCCTTATTGAGGGTCCTGATTTTCTTCCTAGAGTTAATTATAGGTTCTCCAGTGCCTGGAGCAGCACTAAGCAGCTCCTCCTATTTCTGGGTGGGGGAGACTCAGCGGAGGTGGTTGGGACATTGGCCTGGCTCCAGGACAGCCTCAAGCAGGACTTGGTGTTGAAGAGGCTAGTGTGGGCAGGTAGGCTGGATTACTGCAGAGGGGATATGACCAGAACTGGTGCTTCTGGGTAAGGGGATGCAGATGCTGGTAGGTAAAGGCTGCCTGTGCTTAGTGGTTACACCGGTGCAGCTCAGAGGACTGAACTCAGTGCCTCCCAGAAGGCCCACTGCAGCGAGTCGTCTCCATAGCAGCACTGCACACTGGGTAACTTCCAGCATGCAGGTGCTGCAAGGGGTGCTGGGAAAGCTGGGCCCGCATCCCATGATCACTAGAGGCAATGGCTGCTATGGCAACCAGAAGGTGCAAGGCCCCCACTCCAGCCTGCTAAGTCCCTGGGGTCCCTTTGGCCAAACCAGCTGAGACAGGAACATGAGGACAAGGCGATGAGGATGATGTGGGACTTCCAGCCAGCCTCGCTTTGGGAGGGCTTATGAAGCATCTAATTCTCCTCAAAGAGCAGGGAAAACCAAAATAGCACAGCTAGTGGGGTTTTGTTTTTAGGAGGACATGGACATAATTACAGTGCTGCCCCCCAATCATACAAATGTACACACATACACGTGTACGTGTGTGTCCACACTGAAGACTGGATGAGGTTTGTACTAACGTATACCCTGGGCTGACTTATGCTGTAGTGATCTAAGAAGTCACCTGGGAAGCTGGAGCAGGAAGCATCTGGGGGACCTTTCCAGATCATGCTCGTAGCCTCCTATGAATCCACAGCTAGCGCAGGATTCTGTTGCCATCCTCTAGGGCAGGGCTCGGCACGGAGAGGTTGTAGCAGGCAGTATGTACTAGAGAACCAGAGAGAGGGCAGGCATGCGCATGTGTAAGAATGTGTGGATTGGCTAACGATGGCCGCACACAGAGTCAGGTGTGGAAGGGTGCAAGCGGGCTGTCTGCGCCGCAGGGCTCCAAAGGATTGAGCCTGAAGCATGGAGCTCTGTGTGGTGACCCATGTGAGTCCGTATCAGGCAGCCAAAGGGGCTCCTCTGGAAGGCTGAAGGGCCAGCGCAGGAGGCAAAAGAGTCTACACCAGCAACCAGCAGACCCTGTCCAAGGCAGGATTGAAGAGGAGCTTCTCCAAAGCAAACAGAAGCAACTCTTTCTTCTTCATCTTCCTATTATACCATCCTGGTGATTGTCTCAGTTACTCTTCTCTCGTTGCTGGGACAAAATACCCAACACCCCAAATGAAGGTAGGAAAGGTTTATGTAGCTCACAGTTTGTGGAGGTTTCAGTCCATACTCGGCTGGCTCCACGGCAGACTGGCACGCGGCTGAGGGCAGCAGTTCATCATGGTGGAAAAAAGCAAAACAGCCAGGGCAAAAGGGCAGGAGCAGCAGCAACCATGGCCACAGAGAGCACGGCTGGCTCCTTATGTTGCATTCAGGCTGGCCGCCCCAGGCCGGGCGTAGCACTCCCACCCACAATCCCAGCAACGCCCACACCCGTAATCCCAACACTGGATCATGTATTAATTACGAAGTCTAGAGGTCTGCCCCATGACTGCATGAGGCTTTGGGGAGTCAGCTAGACACAAACCATAACAGCGATGGTGCTCCCCAGGATGGACTTCCCCACTGGAACTGTGCCGAGCCAGTGTAGCTGGCTGGTTTTTATTCATGCTGACCCAATCAACCAAGCATCAGAAAGGTGCTCAATAAATGTGACCCAAGGAAGCAGCCTCCTCTCTGGGCCTCTGTTTCCACCTTCGTACAATAAGGCCACAGCACTGGATGACCCCAGGGCCAAGCATTTCTGCCTTTGACACCCACCAGCAGGCTCTGGTCTCCTCTCTCCTCCCATCCAGAGCCCCCATGCTGACCCCTGTTTTCTAATCGACTACTTAGATGGTGTCCAAAGTAGCCTTAAAGAAAATGGGAATTGCAGATGCCTCTAAGCGAGCAGACCAGCGTCAGCCGGGCCTTGTTTAATCTGCAGAGCAAGACACTGCTAAGCCGCAGACTCTGGCGAGAGCCAAGCCTGGGTCCCTGGGTGTCTCACCCTTGTTCCTGTCGTCCAAGCTCTGGCCTTCTTAGGCTGTAAAGGAGACACTGACTTCGTGCTGCCTACGCTGCCACCCTGTTCTGCTCCCTGCTGTCCCTTCTACAATTCTAGCAGCCAGAACCTTGCCTCCTTGGAGGCATCTGGCCGGCTGCAGAGTGGTCCTCTCCAGGCAGCCGCATGCAATTCCTTCTTGCCCCACAGTGCCCCATGAGCAGAGAGCCCACTCCCTCACCTCCCCTGAGGGATCTAACAGAAGCCACCCTCAGCAGGACTTTTGTCTTGAGGTGTCCCTTGCATAGACTCCCTTATCCTGTGCCAGTGCCCCCTGGGAGCTTAATAAATAGCCTAAGGACAAACTCATGTCTCAGCTTGGCTTTTAGGGAGTCCAGACACTCAACGCTATCTGCAGATCTTTCCTGGCTATTGAGCTATTTCTAAGCCCCACTTCTACTGGTGGAGTGTCAGGGAGGACTTCCTGCTCCCAGCGTGGGGATTGGTAGGCGCCCCTCAGGAGGCAGCTGGAGGAGACAAGGTGAGTGGAGAATGATAAGCTACAAATATTTTTATACTGTTTATAAATTTTATATATTTTGACATGTGAAACCATCATGAAAATCATCACTACATGCCGGGCATGGTGGTGCATGCCTGTAGTTCCAGCACTCTGGAGGCTGAGGCAGGAGGATTGTTGTGAGTTCCAGGCCTGGACTACAGTGTGAGTTCTAGAGCAGCCTAAACTGCATAGTGAGACCCTGTCTCAAAAAAGATTAAAAAAAGAAAGAAAGAAAAAAGAAACAAACAAACAAACAAAATCACCACCACAGATAAGAGCATGTCCCTCTTCCCCAGTTTGTCCACCAGATTGGAAGCTGAGTCAGAGTCAGAAAGACACAGCAACATGTCTCTAGAGTCCAGGAACAGGCTGCTGAGAGTCATTCTGATTGTACTGTCCCTGAAAATGACTCTACTGTCTTCCTAGCTACCAGCACACCTCGGAGGCAAGAAGGCTCTGGCCTGGGCTTCCAGGATAGTCTTTGACGCCATGAACGGCCCCCAGCCCCACCGTCTCCTCAGCACTTGCTTACGTGGTCAGAGTTAATTTCCTGGGCTTGGAACCTATAATCTGCAGACAGGTGGCGGGAAGGGGGAACTGCAAATGGGTCACTGTGGGGAGGATTCTCAGCAGGGGCCACCTCGGGCCCTTCACACTGACCCTGCTCTGGCCCATCCTGACCGCTGATGCAATGACGCTAACAGTGAGGTGACTACTTCATCAGGACTGAGCTGAGCATCACAGAGGCCCAGAGTGGGGGTGAGGAGGGAGGTGTCCCTGCAGCCTCTGCAGGCAGTCAGGAGCGCCTTCTCAGGCCCCAAGTCTGTGTCTAGTGCTTGCTTTGATGAGGGTGGTGTGATGCACAGGCGTCGGAGTGACTGTTGGGAAACAGCAAGTTGTGTGCTCAGTGCCGTCAAGCAGAGACTGAACAAGCAATGCAGGGCCTACAGGAGGCTTCAGGAGGCAGAGAGGAGGACTCAGGAGCTCAGGTACCCTGCTGTGGAGGCTGCGAGAAGGAGCTGCAGGGTGGGGCGAGGAGAGGACAGGCTGACTGGCATGACTAATTCCAGTATGCATGGGACAGAGGGCAGCCTCTTGATGCTGGCAGCCAGCCCTCAGTGATAGGGACATGGGTCACAGCCTTGGGGGCAATCCTGCTCAGAGCTGTGGCCACCGCATTGGTGGTTTGCTCAGGAAAGCAAGCTTGGCTTTAAGGATTTACCAGCCTCCCAGCACTAGAAGAGAGAAAAGAAGGTTGAGGTCATCCTCCTGGCCATGCCCCAGGACATACTCTGTGCTTTTCTGGCCACAGGCCTGTGAAGTTGCCTTGGGTGTCCCCTTGCACAGGTGCTGAAGTTGAGGTTCGAGGATGATGTCCAGAGTCAAACGCAGTAGTAGCAAGACCAGAATCTGAAGTTGTCCAACCCCTACATTCCTTAGCTCTGCACCATGTCATACTTAGATCCTGGGGAGGGTCTTCTGGCCTGGGTAGGTGCACATCAGGCCTTCTTTCTCATCCCAGCAGGCTGTTTCTATCATCCCAGCAGATTCCTGTGAGGCCTCCTTATCTGAAGAGTTTCTGCACTCTAATCTGAACTGGTGTCCACCCACCTGGCCACACTCTGCCCCAGCCCACATTCTTCAGAGTGAGGCATAGCAGTTCTTTCATCATTGAGGCCAACATCGGCAGATGGGTGACAGTGGGGACACTGCCTCAGCTCTCCACTGTGTGTTGGGAAGTGGGAAGGAGCTGTGGCCTGGGACAAAGAGCTGTGAGGATTAAGGAGCCCAGAGCGTGTGCGGGAGAAAAGGGGAAGCGTGGCTATGCATGCGCCCCGAGCACAGATGTGTGTGTACGCATGTGCATGTGCATATGTATACATGTGTGCATGTGTGGCGGGTGGGCAGCAGGGCCTGTCGGGTGGATATAGTAAAGGGGCTAGGACACAAGTCTACATATTCCCCCACCATGCACACCTGAAGAAAAGCTTCATATTGTGCATCCTACAGGACACTGTCACAGGCCAAGAGCAAAAATCTAATAGCAGGCTGGAATGGAAACTTGCCACTGATAGGTTCTGGTCCTAGTATGAATTCCTGAATTATTATGTTGGTCATCTAGCATGGCTGAAGCCCTTAAAACAACAGCTTATCTTCCCAAAGACCACTTCCTCTTCCTTCCTCCAGTCCTAGATACAATTTCCTCTCACCTTTCCCATGCACACGGGGAGACCCCGATCAGCTCCTTACATGGAATTGAACCTGCCCATCAACCTCCACCCCCAGCAAAAGTCCCTAAAGGTCTCAGCTCTCTTTGTCTCAGAGGATTCCATCTCCCTTAGATTCTCTCTGTCATTTAAAGTCAATAAGGGCCTCTTTTACCTTTCTTATCTCCTTTCTGCTGTGCTGAAAAACCTAACAGCCACCTTAGCCAAAACTGAAACAGTGGATTCTCCATTCTCTGTGTGTGTGTGTGTGTGTGTGTGTGTGTGTGTGTGTCTTGTTTCCCCACATTCCTGGGCAGTCACCTTTCACCTGGGACAAGGACAGAGCTCTTGGGCTCAGGGAAAACCATGAATCAGCTGTCACCCATTGAGCAGTGGGAGGGCCCAAAAGGACAGACGAGGAGTGAAAGGATGCCCACTAGCCCCCAGAGATAACCACGGGGTAACCATCTCAGCTTGATTTGCTG
The DNA here is from genome assembly GCA_002564285.1 of Tympanoctomys barrerae. NCBI lineage: Eukaryota > Metazoa > Chordata > Mammalia > Rodentia > Octodontidae > Tympanoctomys > Tympanoctomys barrerae. Next base: position 7,453 of record NDGN010260844.1, read on the forward strand.
GAGACTTTGTTATTGCAACACTGGAAATTCCAAGTTCTGAGAAAAACCTGTCCCTGGGCAAATGATCTCCCTGCCCATACCCTGATTCTTCAAGTCCCCTCCAGGGCTCCTGAGGGTGGGATGCAGGCAGTAGGAACCCAAGTGATTCCCTGAGGTGCCTTTAGGAGCATATTCTACAGAAACTCTGGAGTTCTGCCTGTTTGGTTTCCTGGCCATTAGGATGAGGTCCTCAAGCTGAGACACTCAGAGAGTCTCAAGGGACAAAAGAATCATGGTTATGGAAGCATCAAGGTCGGTCAGAGAGGAAATGACGTCATTCTTACAAAGGGAGGACCCCGGCCTGACACATGAAGTGGAACAGGATGCTCCCCAGTGCAAGCTGTTCACAGAAGAAGGCAGGAACAGACTGCATCCCCGGCTGGCTCGGGAGGCCCTCTGGTAGCCCAAGTGCTGGTGGAGTGACCTTGCCCAGGATGCACAGCAAGACAGCGCCAGGCCTGCAACTCCAGGAAATTTGTGCTTCCAGAGAAAGGCTCACAGCGAGACACTCCCCTGAGCACTCCGAGCTCTCCCATCACCGCCCTGGCTCCTGGGTCCTGCTGAGTCCGCTCTGCTGGAGTCTCCTCCAGCGCCATCAAGGTGATCCTCAGAACTCCTGCAGTATTCACGAGACCTGGCAGACTATAGGCCAGCGGTGCCTTGAGGTGGAGAGGAAGACGGTGCTCGGAACGAAGCTCAATATCCATGACTCAGGTTTTGGCAGTGCCTCTGTGCCAGTCCCCCAGGGCCACCACGCCCACAGGTCAGTAATCTCTGGAGCTGATTTTGTCTTAAACCATCACTGGCAGAACACCAGCTTCACAAAAGAAGCCTACACAAAGTATGACAAAGACCAGAGCCTTGAAATCACAAAGCTCTGGATGGAACAGGAGCTATGGAACACATCAAGCACATCCTTGCTGATTTCTATAAAGTTCTTTGTTAGTGCTGACAATCAGCCCCTCTGAGCCAGCCTGTCCCAGGCACCAGAGACACCCAAGGGGACAGGTGCATCCTGAGAAACCCACAACCTAACAGGAGACTGATAACTCAAAAATTGGGCCTTATAGACTGCAGAGAATAGCTGCTTTTGAAAACAAGGTCCTGAAGTGTGTTTTTGTGGAGACTGAGTAGCTAACTGTGGGCATCACATGGGTGTGAAGCTGGAGCTGTCCATCCCAAGATGGATATTGTTAGACCCAATGGGTAGAAAGCCTGTGACAACGACAGCAGTAACTCATTCTATGGTAGATATGGCATGGACAGAGTTGGTCCTATGAAGGCACACAAAGCACAAGCGACCTACATAAGCACTAACTCAAACCTCCAAGAGGTCCACATCTGTTGCACCTATGCCTTAGCCCAAACCTCGAAGAGTGTTCTCTTTAGAAAGGTGCTGAGGACTCCAGCGGATAGGGTAATCTACCCAGCAGCTGTTGGCCAGCTCCTACACTTGGCCATCCCAGTTCGTACAAAATGATTCCATGAACGGAGTAGGCACAGTGGCAGGGGGAGGACAGCTGTTGGTGGCACAACAGGAACTTCCTTCCACCAAGGCTGAGCTAGTGATTGCCACTGCCACTTGCCTAATTTAGAGCACACAGACTGATCCCAGCCATCAGTAGGATACCATCTCTGGGGCAGAGCAGCCAGTTGGTCCTACCTGTCCTATCTTAATTATTTCTCTCATTGCTGACACAAACTACCCAACACCTAAAGTAAAAGGAAGAATTATTTTAAGGGGGGTTCAGTTTGTAGGGGCCTCAATTCATAGGCGGTTAATTCCAAGGTGGGGTGACATGGCAGAGTGACACTGCAGAAGAGAAACAGTCAATGGTGTAGCAGGGCAGGCAGAAGGTGGCCAAGCAGTGATGTGGCAAAGCAGCAGCTCCAACAGCTGCTTCTCCCTTTGATCCCTTCCAGGCTGCCCACCCTATGGGTGGCGCTGCTTACATCCAGGATAAGGTTTCCCATTATTCAAACCCAGAACTATGCCAAACTGATAGGTTCCAGCCCAAGTACAGACTGCTAAGTTATCATGGCCCTGATCCAACACGACCGAATCCCAAAACCACAGTCTCCCCAGTGACCACTTCCTCCTCCTTCCCCACTCCAGCCCTGGGTACAACTTCCTTTGACCTTCCCCGCCCACAAAGGTAGCCTCCAATCAGCTCCTTATACATCACTAAGCCCACTCCTCAAACTCCGCCCCTAACAGAAGTCCATAAAGTCTCCCTCCCCGGCTCAGGTCAGAGGACCTGTGCATCTCCCTGTCCTCAATCCTCTCCATGTGCTTAGAGTTAATAAAGGCTACCCCTGTCCCTTGGTTCTGCTTTTCATGCTGCTGAAAATCTAATAAAACCAGTCAGTGGACTAACTTGGTAATCACACAGCCCTAATCCCAGCATCTCATACTCTAGACCCAGCTACCTTTGAAAGCCCCACCTATGACCCTAGGAGGATTTCAGGGGACATCTAGACAAAAGTAATAAGATGTCCTATCCCTCAAAGTGACTAAATGAGTTGATCTGAGTGTACTCCACTGAGATTCGGGGCATAATGAAGTGAGACTGCCACCATAATGGGTCAGGCACAAAGCACAGTGACCTCTTTAGATTTCAGAGGGGACTTACATCAGTCAGGCATACTGCTGCAAAGGAGTTAGAGGGCAAAAAGAAAGCCTCCCAAGAGATCACAGTCTGGGAAGAAAAATCCTAAAGGATCTTGAAAGTCTCAGAACTATCAAGGGAGCACATTAAGGTCATGGGATACAAGATCCACACAAAAAACAAACACATTTCTCTACAATGACGATGAACAAGAGGAAATGAAAATTTAAAATAAGTTACATTTATAAGCGCTCCCTGTGGATGAAATATTTAGGGATAAATCTAGTGAAATATGTTCAGGAGCTACACGATAAAAATTACAAAATTCTCTCACAGAATAAAATATTTAGGGATAAATCTAATGAAACATGTTCAAGATCTATATGATTAAAAATTACAAATTATGATAAAAATTGCAAACTGGTTTGGCAGAGTTCTGGGTAATGGGAAGGTTCACCCTGGTATAAGTGGCATCACCTACAGGGCAGATAAAATAAATTTTAAAAACCTTAGTACTTGGAGAGATATATTGTACTCATAGATTAGAAGATCCACATAGTAAAAATGCCAGTTTTCTCCAAAATTAATCTGTATATTTAACACAACCACTAACAAAATTTCAGCAAGATTTACTTTCTTTGTAGTCAGAGACAAGTTTATTTTAAAATTTATATGGAAAAAACTGTAGAAAAAAATTTCAAAAAGAAAAGAAAAACAATTAGGGTTAGGGATGTATCTCAGTTGCAAAGCACGTGCTTAGTATAGAGGAGGAGCTGGGTACAATCTGCAGCACCAAAAAGAAGGGGGGAGGAGGAGGAAGAGAAAGGGGAAGAAGGAGGGGGAAGAGAGTAGGAGCGGAGGAAAATTGCTTTGCCCAGTCTTAAAGATATAGAAGAAAAAGACTTCCAACCTGAAAGATATCTAGGACTTGTTTGTGTTTTCTAAAATCAAAAAATGAATTCTAGACACCAGCGGGGGACGGCAGAGGGTCCGTGTCCTCCCCGAGCAGAAGCCAGAGCTGGAGCTGGCAGTGAAGACACTTCCTCCTCGTGGGATGCCGACGTGAACTGCCGGCGTTCTCGCTGCGGACAGCCAAGCTGCGGCTTTTACCTCGTTGGTTATGGAGAGAGTTCACCAGCTCCGGTGAAACTGTGCCTGACCTCTTTCTTCTCCCCACCTCTCTTTGGTACTGAAGATTGAACCCTGAGCCTTCGCACTGAGCTACATCCTCAGCCCCTTTTCATTGTTCACTTTCTTTTTTATTTTGATACAGTCTCTCACTAAATCTCCAGATTGCCCAGCCTGGGGGAGGGGTGGTACGTGTGGTTCTTCTGCCTCAGCCTATCTGAATTCTGAGATTACAGGTGTCCGTGCATTGCTGGGGACTGAACCCAGGTCCTCCAGTATGCCAGGCAAACGCTGTATCACTAAGGTCTACACAGTTGACTAGAACGTGGCCAAGAAAAAGAGGAGTGGTTAAACTTGTGCACTGATGAGGTGCACCCAGGGGAAAAAAAAAAGGATCAAAGTCTGACCCTTTTTAAGTTTCAAGTCTGGAATTGAACATGGCTGTTAGAGTGCCCCAGAGAAGA
>NDGN010260959.1:0-10799 GCA_002564285.1 Tympanoctomys barrerae
CGGCTCGGCTCGGCTCGGCGGGCGCGGGTCGGGTCCGGCGGGCGGGGTCACGGAACCGGGCCTCCGCGGGACCGCGAGTGACAGCCCGGGGCGGAGGGCGGGGCGCAGGGGGTGAGGTCACCCGGGCGAAAAAGCCCCTGACGTCACCCGCAGCCAATCAGCGTCCGCGGCCCGGGGCAGGTGACGTCAGTGGCTGCCTCAGAGAAGCGGAGGCTGGGAGGGCGGGGCCGGGCGGGCCAACAAGATCTCTTAAAGGGGCCGCGCGGCATCGGGCCCCTACTGGACCCACCTGGGAGGACTTCGCAGCTCAAGGCTTGGTGTGGCTTGGGACCACCGCCGCTAGGCGGGTGTAGACCTGCGGGCGAGTCCTGAGGTCCTGGATGTCCCACGGTGCCGTCTTCGCCCGTAGGTCGAACTGGCGCTAGTGTCCCCTGCCCGCCTTTGTCCATGCAGCCGCCCCCGCCCCAGAACTGAGTGTCCTGGGTGGAGGGGATCTTGCAGTTGGGATGAGACTACCCGGGTTCCCCAAGAGGACAGGGCGCAGCCACCTCCTCCCGAACCTGCAGGGGGAGCCTGAGCGTCACTGCGAGATGAAGGAGATGCGCCCCAGGTTACAGGGTGGCCCTGTTAACACTCTCAGTGACCCTTGGCAGGAGGCCTCCAGCATCACTGGCATCCGGAGGGGGCCTCCCAGCCACCCAAGACATCCTTCTCTACCCTGCACGTCCTTTCCTGCCGAGGTTTCCCACCCTCGAGGCCCGAATTGCAAACCTGCCCTGCCTGGCCCTCCACGCCCACCCTGACCTCCCTCACGCGGGTGTGGAGTGTAGCAGTCAAACCCAGGGGGCACAGCCTGGCACACAGGAGTGAGTAGGAAGGACTTGTAGGCCTGGACTGTACAGGCGGATGGCTGGAGAGAGCGCCGGTGGGGAGCGGGCCCTTAGGTGTCTGCGGACTGGGTAAGGAGCAGTACAGGGGCAGTGGTGCCCTTTCTCTGGTGCCCTTCGAACATTCACCGAGCTCCCACTGGGAACACACAGCCTAGCCAAAGACAAGACCTTTCCGCTCCTCAGTCTTTGATAGGTGCCCTTGGTAGGCAGCTGCGTAGGCAGCGGTGTTGCCCCTGAAGGGCAGAGGGCACAGTGTCCCAAGTGAATGAGAGGGGTGGCCGCGGCCGCAGGTGGCTTTCAGAGCTTTCAGGAGGGGCTCTCTATCCTGTGCCAATGGGCAGAGGGCAGTGTGTTCCTGGCTCAGAGCTGTCACAGCCGGGTTGGGTGAGGGCAGGCTGGAAGGAGGCTTGGACCACTGGACCTCTTGTCGCTGGCTCTGGGGTCAGATTTCCCCTCGGTCCCTGCCCCAGGCCTAGTCAGGTCAGCGTGGACACTGGTTGTGCCAAGACAGCAGGCGAGGCTGAGACTGCCAGAGCGAAGAGGCCCTGCGGGCTAGGGGTGCTGGGCCTCCCCTGCGGTGGGAGCTTCCTGGCTCCTCCCCTTGCCGGCCGGAGTCCCTGGGTGCGGTCATTTCTCCTGCTTTTCCTTCGGGTCTGCACCAGCTGGAGGAGGGCAGCCCTGGATCCCTGGGCGGCCGTTGCTACCTCCGCCCAGCATTCAGCAGAGACCAGACTTTCAGGGCCCAGTGTACCGGCATGCCCGGTCCCCTCCCTGCGCAGGTGCAAGCATCCAATGCAGCGGCCGAGCGCGCGCAAGGCCGCTGTCCAGGCAGTGGCCGTGCGCCGGGCAGGGACGGCACGCGCGCACCCTCTAGTGTCTGCAGCCTGCCACTGCGGGAGGTTGTGAGGGGTCTTGTTGATGGTACGTTGCTGCAGCGGGGTGCGAGGTAGCCGACACGCGGCTGCATCAAGAGCTGGCCAAATGCTCACTTCAGGTTCGGATGGCTTCCCTTTGCTTCTGTGTTTAAAGTTGCTTGTCTTGCTTTACTGTCATTCTACTGGAAGGGGCCCTGGGACCTTGTGCAGGCTGGGCAGGCTCTCTACTCCAAACTTTAGCCAGCCCTAGGAGTTTTGTTGTGGTCAGAATCAAACGCCTGACCACTTCCTCACTCCTAAGTGGCAGTCCTGTGGGGAGGTTTGGAGGACCCCTCACCTCCACCTGTGGACTTCGCACCTTGTGCATCTAAGCCTCTGCGCCAAGTAGATGCTGACATGGCATCGCCCTCCCTGCCACCCCCGGGCACCCATCGTTCAGGTAGACAGGCTGGCGACTGTCTGTGCTAGCAGATCACTCCCCACAGCAAGATGCTGGGCTCTTCCGTCAGCCACGCCCCTGGCACCGAAACGAAAGCCTATCCGGTGCAGCCCCTGCGCTCAGGGCAACGCGGTGGAGACTCGGCTGCGTTGTTGTTTTCCCACAACCTGTTTATCAATGATATGGTGATAGTTGAAGCAATTCTTTCTTTTTCTTTTCTTTTCTTGGAGGGGGTGGGGTTAACGGGGATTGAATTCAGGGAGCATGTCGTCTGTAGTTTTGTTTCTGAGACAGAGTCTGGCTAAATTGCTGCTATAGTTTAGATCGAAAATGTCCCTGTAGCGTCCTCTGTGTTCAGAGGCAGGGATCGCATGGTTCTGTACCCCTATCCAGCGCTATGAGAGTGTAGAAGGTGGGGCCTATCTGAGCACAGGGGTTCTGGGGCAGGGAGGGGGACCACACTGGGTCCTGGCCACCTCTTTTCCTCTTCCCGTCTTCTCCATTTCCTGGTCAATCTTGGGAGCAGATGTCCTCTGTGTCATTTGCCATGATGGCTCTGCCTTGGAACCAGCTGGCTATGGGCTGAGCCCTCTGCAGTTGTGAGTGAAAAACCAGTTTTCCCCCCAAATGGTCTTCTCAGGTATTCTGTCATTGATGAAAGCCTGAGGACACCCTTGCCTAGGCGGGCCTCAAATGTGTGGTCCTCTTGTATCAGCCCCAAAAGAGCTGAAATTACAGATGTGCAGCACCATGCTTAGCCCAAATTTGTATTTTAAAATATTAGATTATTTTTATATTTTGGCTACTAAAAGTAGCACAGTGAGTGGAAACCTTTTATATGCTGATAGGACACATTTCCCATTATGTTATTTCCTGGTTTTTAATGTACGATACATTTCAGCTTGCAAAGGTGCACAGAAAGAAGCCAGTCACCAGTGTGGTGCCACGTCCCAGCTCTGCCCAGGCTGGAAGCTCGGCAACGAGGATGCAGCTGAGTCCCGCCATGATAAGTACACTAAAAATGCAGATGGAGTAATTGCTACTGTCCTTCATGGAACTGGGAAAGTGTTCACAACAGTGAGAAAACTTCAGTGAATAATGAGGGTACAGCAGCCAAGGATGGCTGCTTAGAGGAGGTGCAAGTGACCCATCCAGAGTGGCCGGGCTTGTGAGGGACTGCCCATGCTGTTGGTCCCAAGCACGGCCACAGGCACAAGCACTTCCCGCGTCTTCCAGCCCTGCCCTTCACACTGCAGCACTGAGTCCTTTGAACATCGCTGTGTATTGTGGACAGTGCGGGTCTGGCTCCTTCCCTTCCATTACCAATTTACTGAACCCTATTATTTATTTGCTATGACTCCTATTTCATTCCAGGGTTTTCCTCAGATATGCTAATTATAACAGTGTTTTCATTTCCTGGTGTATACCTCTACAGCTCAACTCAGTGGCTGGGACGCACTGCCCACCTCAACAGAAATATCTAAAATAGGTGTCCTGAGCCTGAGGTGGCCCCAGAAGGCTGAGGTAGGACACTCACAAATTTAAGCTCAGCCTGTGTCAGGACAGGGCTTGACACAGCACCCCACATGTGTGTTTGCTGGAGAGCACTGGCCAGATGGATTTGAGGAGGCCGCGGGGATGCTGTGCATGGCATGTCAAGTTTGGGCAATGATTCTCTCCACAGGGTCCTCACTGCGTGGATGTCCCCAAGCTGAGGTGACTCCAGGATGGAGATTTTAATTCTACCCTGAGCCCCTGGAATAGGATTGTTGAGGATGTTGATTATCCCCCAGCACACATCCAGGCCCTGGAACTATCATCTAAATATTTCCTTGGAGCCACCATCTCCCTCACGCTGGGTGAAGGTGTGGGTCCCCCTCAGAACCAGCAGTGCCTCTGGGATGCCCACAGCCTGCTCCTCATCCCTGGTGGCCTCATCCCTGGTGGCCTGAAGCCAGGGGGCGCTGTTTCAGAACACTCCCTTACTTCAGCAGAGCAGCAGAGCTTCCCGTAGGCAGCGTGCAGTGTGCAGTTGACCAGGCACTGTTCGCTGTTCATGCGTGGCAATGAACAAAACTAATTTTTCAGCACAGAGGATTGAGCCCTGAACCTTCACATGGAGCTACATCCCCAGCCCTTTCATTTTTATTTGAGACAGTCTCACAAAGTCACAAGGCTTCCCAGGCAGGCCTTGATATCGCAAGCTTCTTCTCCCAACCTCCTGCAGGGATTGTAGCATGGCCCACAGACTCGAAACTGCTGGACTCAGAAATGCAGAGAAACGACTCCACTGACCCACTTGGAGAAGTCATTGCCTGGGGTCCAAGCAGGACACAGGACCCTTGGGCGCCCAATAGAGGGCAGTGGCGAGCTCACCAGGGATGTCTGGAACAAAGGGTCCTGTAGGGGGCAGGACGGCTCACAGAACTCCTGGGAACTGCCTGCAAGGCCCGGGCTGCTGGGACACCCTCCTAGCATCACAACCTGTTCTGCAGTTTGCTTGCTCCCCATTTTGTCTCCATGGTTGAGGGGTGTGCGAGGCTCACTCCAGCATGTGAAATCCAAAAGACCTCTGTCCCCCTCGGAGCCCAGCACATCATCTCCCTCCATAGATGGCCTGGTGCTTTCACGGGGGCTGTGGCCGACTCCAACCTGAGGGGTCCTGAGGACCTTCAGAGAGGCTGCGGGAGCACCTAGGCTAGGGGACACTGACCCTCCCTGTCTTGAGGTCCCAGCCTGCTAGTGGGGTGGACTGCATGCTGCAGGAAGGAGGCTCCCACAGGTGACATTCAAAGAGGATGAGCTCTCTTCCTAGCGCAGGGCAGAGCTCAGATGTGTGGAGGTCGCCTCACGGCCACAGTAGGTGCCCTGCTGTCCCCTCTGACCTCACAGAGCTACCTCTGCTGCTTTATGGGTCTTCAATAGCAGGCACCTTGCCCCACCCTCACAGGGGACCTTGCTTTCCCTCTCCTGACTTCAGCCACTGGCCTGCAGCTGCTCTTACTCAGGGGACACTTGTGTTGGAGACTTGTCCCTGTGGCTGGTGCTGAGGCGACGACAGGGTAAAGGACCAGGACCAGGAACTAACTGACAAGGATAAGTCAGGGTGATGGGACTGGGGGCAAGATGGATTCCGGGTGCTGCCCTGTGACCAGAGCGATCTGGGCATCTGGTCCCTTTGCCTTTTGGTGTCTGTGAGGATGAGCGGTCTCCGAGACTGAACGTCTAGGTAGCACAACCTGTAGGAGTTGTGGTGAGCTGGGCTGTAGCAGGGTGCCGTTCCAGGAGGCTGTGGGGTCGAGTGGGTACAGGAAGGGTGGGAGGAGTAGGACTGGCTGGGGACAGGGTGGCAGCTCAAGGAGACCATTGCATGTCTTCACCCTGTTCTTGGGTTCCTGTGAGACGCTGGTGTGCAACTGAGGCTGTGGCCACCCCTTCAGGTCCAGGGCTTCGTAGGAACTAACGCTTCTCTGCTGGGGGCCTAGGCACTGATTTGTGTCCCCATCGTGGGGCCTAGGGCAGAAATAATGTTGGCTGCTCCAGGTTGTAAGCAAAGTCCTCCCTGGCCTGGCCTTTTTCAGTCCTGGGGTCAAAGAGATAGCAAAGGTTTCTCCTGTTCAACATTTACATTCACGTCCTGCCTCTAGGCCTCCACAGTCTCTGGATTCAGGAAGTGCCCAGTGAGGGAATCGGGCTGAGGGTTTAACGGCCTTACCTGTCTAGCTTGCAGCTTCAGCTTTAAGGGGCCGTTGCCCGGATTTCTCCTGCTGCGTCCACAGAGGCCCACAGAGGCCTTCAGCTGTCATCACGAGCCACCTCTGAGTTTCAGCTCTGTGGCCTCCTGACCTCCCAGCCCTCTGTGATTATTACTTCACTAGACACCGTAGAATGACTTGGCTTGTCTAAGAGGGAGCCAGCAGCCCCGCCTGCCCCTGCCTGGCGCCTTCTGTCTGAGAATGGCTGCAACATGGAGAGCCTGTGGGCTTGTGGGGCAGCATGTTGGCTCAGTCATTCATGGCAAATCCTTTCTGGGGACAACTATTTGTCACATTTATTTGAGCTGTTGTTGGGATGATTCCCTGCAGTTGTGGTTTAGACCGAAATTGCTGAGGCCATTCAAGTCTCATGTTTGGAGAAGGGGCCTGGTCAGAGCGGGCTGGACGCTGGAGGCATACCTGGCAGGTGCATGGATGTGACCCTGGCCAATACAGCTCGGCCCACGAGGCTTCTTGTGGGAAGAACGACCCCACTGGCCATTTGGCTATAGGTCATACATGTTGCAGATTGAAAATTTGCCTATGTCTTGAGGTTTTGCGGGATACTGAGATCAAGACAGGGGCGTAACTAGTCCGGCAGAGGAGATTTGCAGGCAGCCCGATGCTCAGGCTGTTGCATGAAAATTGCTGGATGCCCGTAGCCTGATCTGTAGTGACAATCAAGAGCTAAACAGAGCTGAATGATTTGACAAGATTGCACAGGTAGCACCTGCGAAGTTGGGGTAAACGGAGCACGGATGCAAGCGTTTGGGTGTCATGGGGCGCTCCGTGGTGGCCAGAAAAGTGGCTCTCTGAGGGCAGTGTGTAGGGCTGTGAGAGCAAAACCAAAAGCGTGGCAGGCGCCCCTAGAAGCTGCAGAAGCTGGGAAGGAGAGCTGTGCGCCTAGGAAAGCTGTAAGAAGTGGCTGGAACAACCCCAAAGCGAGGCCTTGTGGGTGTAACTGGCAACGCCGCAGGGCACAGGGCAGCCGGAGCCCTTGGGAGCTCACAGCGCGCCAAAACCTGCCCTGGGGGCTGGGCACACAGCTGCACGAGTTGATGCTTGCCTTGCTGGGTTGCAGTCCTGCCTGGGTCAAATTTCTGTCCATTTCTTCATCCCTTCCTTTTCGGCTGGGAATGTTTAGACTGTGCCATTGTAAGTGCTGGGACTGTTTCATTTTCTTTTTGAGTTTTACACCTAAGAGTTTGCTGTCAGGCTTGGTGCAGACTATGGGCCTGGACTTTTCAGCAGTGCTGGAACCACGTGACTCTTAGAGATGGACTGAATACATTTTGTGTAATGAGATGGGAATAAGCTTTTTGGGGTCCATGGATGGAATATTATGGTTTAGTTCTAAAACATTCTCCCCAGGTCTCATGTTCAGAGGTTATGGGAGTGGCTGACGCTGGCGATTGGTCCTGTGTGTGAGGGCAGGACAAGGCTACAGTGCCTAAAGCGGCCACGCTGCCTTAGTCAGGAGAAAAGCATCCTGCCTGAACAATGTCAGTCATAGTTGCTAGGCAACCTTGTGTCTCAGGATTCTAATGTTGCAAGCACTCCTACTGTTGTTGCTCATCAGGCAAGCAGGCCTCCACCTAACCCAGCTCTTGTCTCCTGCCTGTCTTTTCCTCATTCCTGCTACAGTTTCTGCCTGGTGTACACCAAGGACCAATGAGTCCCTGCACAGGGCAGGCCTGTTTAGAAGCGACAGGTCCCTAGCTATGGACACGCAGGATGTGCCCTCTTCCCTGGACCGCCCTGCTGTTTCTTCTGCCTGACCACCCTGAGGTTGACAGCATTCCTCAGCTGTGACTCCTTGCTTTGTTGTTTTTCCCTCAGCCCAGCTGACCACAGATTGAACCACCGAAACCATGAGCCTAAATGAACCTCTTCTTAACGTTGCAGCTGATGGGCATTTTGTCTCAGTTCCCTAGAGAGTGACTGTGACTCCTGATCTGACTGATTTTGGAATATGTGGTCATGGTGCCATCTTCCTGGCAGTTCCCTGGGGTACACTGAAAACAGTGGCGTTCAGAATAGGACAGGCGCCTTAGGAACTCTGAAGCTGAGAAACTAGGTCTTGTCTTGCCTCTCTTGTGCAGGGACAGTTGTGTGCCAGATTCACATGGGCTCGTGTCCCTCCCACCTTGCAGGAGCTCTAAAGTTTGGACACTTTGAGGATCTGCTGATTGTTTTGTTCTCCTGCTCCGCACCCCCACTGCAGGGCCTCTCAGTCACCGTCTTGTTCCTTTCCCTGGCTATGAGGAACAAGGGGTCAGTCCTGGAGGAGACCATGCTGCTGGTGGTCTCCGTGGAAAGGAGACACCAGCTGGTTGGTGTTTGCAGTGAGGGGCAGCCTGAGAGGTCGTGCTGCCTGCGTCAGAAGGTGCTCTGGGGACAGCCGAGCTCATACTGGACTGCTGTCTTCCCCAGCTGGTTCTGCGGACGTGGTGATGGTGTGTTGTCTCTCCCTCGTAGTATTCCACACAGAGTGAGTCTCTGGCTTGCGAGTCAGGGCAAACAGCGAAGTCACTTACTGTGAACAAACACGGACGTCGGTGGTTTCCAGGGCAGCGGAGGTTTCATTGCTCCTCCTGGGACGTGTGCTTTTCCCAGGAGTCTTTCAACAGCAACAGGTGAGTCTGTGAGGCTGAGAGGACAGATATGTTCAGATGCAGGAGAGGGCAGGGCTGTGTCCACGTGACTGTGTACACACACACACACACACACACACACACACATGCACACGATCTTCTGCACACATGTCTGTCCTGGGTGTCCATGAAGAGGAGAGGCTGTCTTGGCTACACAATGCTAGTTGCTCAGGTGGCTGCCAAAATTTGTCGTGTGTCCCCAGCTTCAGGGGCTCACTATCGGGTCAGGCGAGACCACCGTCAGTTACCTACTCATTTCTACCTGTCCATCCCTCTGATCCTCCTGTCTCTCCACACATCTGACCTTTCTCCACACAGCCTTCCACTCTCCCTTACTGAGGATTCATGTTCCATAACTGAAGTTACCTGAGGTCTGAAAATATTAAACAAAAAATTCGAGCAGAAGCTCTTTACGAGTTTTATTTTATTATTACTATCTAAACAATATTTAGATGATAATAATATTTTTATTATTATGAAAATAGTAACCCCCCATAAAATATTAGAAATTACACAGAACTTCACCAAATAAATCAGTACGAATTTGACAATGATTGCTGTATTGCAAAATGTTGTCTTCAAAATAATTGTTCAGATTACCATATATAAGCATGCAAAATTGGTAAAAAAAAAGTTGTAAGAAATTAAAAAGGACAAGGAAAAACTTTTAGGCATCAACTGCTTCCATCTGTGGAGCAGCAGAATCAGCAGTACAGTTATGTGTGCAGCAGCTCCAGCTGCCCTGCGCACGCGCATAAGTGTATCTCTTTCCTCCCTCCCTCTCCCGTCCTCTTCCTCTTCCCAGATTTTCTTCTCACTGAGCAGATTCTCTCCCTTACACAGAATCTGGGTACCTTCCAGGTTTTATTCAGTCTTTCAGGTTCTTGCACTAGCAAGACAATGTGATGTCTGCACATATCTGTCTGGTTTCACTTATGAGTGTGGTCTCTAGTTGCATCCACTTATATATAAAAGCCCCAAATTTATCTTTTTTATATCTGAGTAATACTCCATTGTGTAAACATACCACATCCCTTTTAACCATTCCTTGGTTGATGGGCATTTGGGTTGTTTTCAAGATTTAGCTATGACAAATTGCACTGCTATAAACACAGTCTTCATGAGTTGTAAATACTACATTTTTCTGACAGTAAAACTGAGACCCTGACCCGCCAGCTCCAAACATCCTATCCTCATCTTAGATGCCATTACAGAGTGGCCGCTGAGCAAGAGGACAGTGAAATATAATCTGTATGACACTGGCCATCACCATGGAAATGACCAGCTAGGGCTGCTTCTGGTTAGATCATTCTTATTTTGGGGCAAACAAAATAACTCTATTAGAGTAGATTGTGTTGTTATAATTTTTGTTATTCATTGCTGTTGATAATCACTCCCAATTTATAAGTTAAAATATAGTCCTAACTTGAGGTGTATTTTAACAAATCATTAAGAGATCATCCCCTTAACGATGGGTGGAAAGGTAGCTAGAATAGGTAAGTGGAGGAAGCATGGACAGGTAAGTGGACAGACACATGGATGCATAAAGATAGAAAGGTAAATTTGTAAGTTAAAATACACCTCTTTTATAGGCGTGGACATGTTTTGGTGTTGTCCAAGGTTTCGAGCATCTGCTGGTGTCCCCGACAGCTACATGGACAACAGCGTGCATAGCTGTGTGTCACTCTTGGAGCTACGATGAAATACACTTATATGCACATACATTTGGGGATTTCGTGTGCACACTTGCATTTAGGTCTGTGTCCTCGCTATTTAGCCTTCAAGTAAGATGAATATCAGAGCTTCCCTTTCCTTCATGGAGGTCAACACCTGGGCTTCCAGGGGAGTGAGGCCTCCGGCAGGGCGGGTCCCCGCGGGGCAAGCATCAAACTGAGTCCTGAACCACTCAACTCTTCCGAACCATCACACAACATAAACTGGGCCACGTAGGTCAGAACAACGAATCATTTCGGTGCTGACGTGCCACGAGCTTAAAGTGCACCTCTATAAATGCTCCCATTTGCTAACTGTGTGCAATGCAGTGCTGGTGTCCAACACAACAGATCAGAGCTTCTCCAGAGACATGACATTTCTTCTTCTTTTCTTTTTTTTTTTAGGTTTCTTTTTCTTTTTTCCCCCATAATTTTATTGAGAAACAAATAGCAATGAGACAGTTTCAAATCAAA
>NDGN010261220.1:0-13679 GCA_002564285.1 Tympanoctomys barrerae
GTGGAACCTGGTATTGAACTTGCGCTTGCCAGGCAAGCACGTATTCTAAGCTATCTCCCCAGGGCCCTAGGGTTTTTTTTTTTTTTTTTTTTTTTTAATCATGAATTTGTCAAAGGCTTTTTCTGCATCTGTTGAGATGAGCATCTGATTTTTGTTCTCCTATTTATGTAATGAATTATGTGTGCTGAGTTTTATGTGTTGAACCCCCTTTGCATGCCTACTTGGTCATGGTGTATGATCTTTTGGTGTTGTGCATTCTGTATAGTGTCTTGTGAAGGAGTTTTGTGTCTATGTTCACTAGAGAAATTGACCTATAGTTGGTTTTTTGGTTGATTTCTTACCTGGTTTGGGGATCAAGATGTTTTAAATTCTGAGAATGATTTTGGAAGTACTTCTTCCCTCTCAATTTCATTAAGAAGTTTTAGGAGTATTGGTGTTAGTTCATCCCTAAAGCTCTTAAAGAATCAAGTCATGGGCTTTTCAAGTTTTTTAAGTTGTTTTGGTGCAGTTTTGGCAATTCATATATATCTAAGAATCTCCATTTTTTTTCTGAATTCTCCAGTTAGTTGGTATGTATGTTTGTGAAGTACAGTGGCTCATAATTTTCTGGAGCTCAGTAATGTCCCTTGAGATTTCAGTTTTTAAAATTCTAACTACATTAATTTGTGTCTTTTATTTCCTTTTTTGATTAGATTTGCTAAGGGTATGTCTGTTTATCCTAAGAGCCAGCTCAGTGATTGATTGAATCTTTGCATTTTTTTTTTTTTTTTCTTTTCTGAGAGAGGGTCTTTTTATGCAATTCAAGTTGGAATTGAGCTCACAGCTAGCCCAGAGTGGCCTCAAACTTTCAGCAGTCCTTTTGCAGGCTCCCAAGTGCTGGGATTACAGATGTGTGCCCACTCCTGGCTGGCGCTTGCTCTTGTGTGTTCGTGTGCTCACTTTCTCTTGCTCTCACGTGCATGTGCTCTCTCTCTCAAAACATATACATATATAAAAATACATGTATATGATATATATATACATATATAAACTCATATGTATATATAAATACATATATAAAATATATATGTATATAAATATATATTTGTCTCCATTTCATTAATTTCTGCTCTTATTTTTATGATTTTCTTTCTTATATAAGCTATGGCTTTTGGATTTTTAGGTTTTGAAAATCAGACCATAAAGCAGAAATCAAATATGTTTTTTAAAATGCCATTGAAAAAAGTCCCTTAGATTTGGAGGCTGTTATATGGTCTCTCAAAAGGTCAGCTTTTTCTTCTGGTAAGATTAGATTTCCTATTTAATTAGATATTAAGGACTATTACTTTAAGTTTTAAAAGCACAAAGTATAAAATACACTGTAAAAGCTATATGGAAACAAAATAGCTGAAGAGTAGCATAGTGTTAAAAAACAAAGCAACTGACAGTTAATTGAACAGTTTATTTGAACAGTGAAGAGATTCAGAGTGTTCCACAGCTCTACCTCACAGCATAATGGGCATTGAGCTTTTATATTTTATAGACTAAATGTAGAAGTAAGATACGTCCAGTCTCAGTCTCAGTCTCAGTCTCAGTCTCAGCAAACCCTGGGGGCTGGCGTGGCACATTTGGGATTGAATCCCATTTGGGATCAAGCCCTGATCCACTCAGCTATCTGGCCAGCCCTCTCAAATGTCTCTTTAAGTGACTTTACAATCTACTTCGTTCTAGAGTTAAAGATGAGAGAAATGTAACTTAAATTTTAAGTAGATTTCTCATAAAATCAGTGATGGAAATTTTTTACCTCCAAATTTAGTTCATATGTTTATTTTGGCTGTATTTTGTCCTTTCTGCTTTATCTGTGCCAGGGATGCCAAACCTTTTAGAGCTTTGAATGATAAAAAACAGCCTTCTGGCATGAGTTCCATAGATATGCCACCACTAATTCTACACAGATCATACATGCCCTTTTCCTTTTTATCAGAAAAATTCCTTTTACCGCCAGTAGATTAATAGAACAAAAATTAGTGTTTTGTTTTTTTTTTCCGTATCCATTCACCTCTTTATTCTTCTGCAGATTTTTTTTCCTCTGGCTTTCTTACTTGCATAGTCTTTATACTAGAAAAAACTAATTTGGTGATAATCATTTGGAATACTGAACATATGTGCTATAGTTTAGAATATCTAAATTCTGTTTTGTGTCGCTATAATAATACTTGAGATTAATTAGTTTTGTTTATTTTACTGTATTTGGTACAAGGTCTCACTACGCAGCATGGACTCATAGTGATCCTCCTGTTTTTAGCCTCCCCAGCACTGGGATTACAGGTGTGCACCAAAATACCCAGACTTGGTGGCTGACTCACTGCGGCATGTGGTGCCAGGGATCAAACCCTTGACCCTGCGCATGCCTAAGCAGGCATTTAGTTCACTGAGCTATCTTGCTGTCCCTTGAGATTAATTCATAAAGAGATTTCTTAACCATCCTGAAAAAGTTCATGTTTGAGGGGCCTGCCTTTGGAGGACTTTGTTGCTGTATCATTCTATTGCTGAAGGTAAAAGAACAAGAGAACACACATTGGAGAGAGCAAAAAAAGGTTAATTTACTTTATTTTGAGACAGGATCTTGCTATGTAGTTCAGGCTGGCCTTTTGTTCACTTTTATAGTCCCCAGGCTGTTTTTTTCTTCTCATTTATGTATTTGGTAGAATCTTACTGTGCAGCTCAGACTTGTAGTGATTCTCCTGTTTTCAGCTTCCCCAGCACTGGGATTACAGGTGGGCGCCCCCAACATGCCCAGACTTGGTTGGCGTAGTCACCCCTGGGGCAGGGCCAGAGTAGCATGCGGGACAGAATGGGATCAAACCCTGGTCCCCTGCACTTGCCAAGGCAGGCACTTAGCTAAGCTATCTCGCTGTGCCCCCATGCTGCTCTTTTTTTTTTTTTTTTGCCCGTGCTGTCTGCTCAGCCTGTCCTCCTGTCACAGCTTCCCAAATGCTGGGATCACAGATATGTGCTACCACATCCTGTTCCCAGTTTACTTTTATAACAAGTCTACATTTTGAGCAATGAATCCACTCCCAAAGTCACAGCATTACTTCAGTCATAAAAGCAAAAATCTTATAATCTAATTAAAAATACCACCTCTCAACACATAATTCTTAAACTTTGTATTATGCATTAATTTTTTTTTAATGTATTTAAGACAGGGTCTGATAGGGTCTCACTATGTAGATTGGACTCATAGTGATTCTCCTGTTTTCAGTCTCCCAAGAGCTGGGACTATAGGTGTGCGTTACCAGGTCCAGTCTCAATTGGCCCTCTCAGTGTGCCTGGGGGTGGGTCTGGCACGGCATGCTGAAAATCAAACCCCAGCTGCTGTGGTCTGCCAAAGTAGGCGCTTTAGTCCGCTGAGCTATCAGACCAGCCCTTGGAGGATTCAATTTCTAAAACATGAACTTTGAGGACACATTCAAACTATAGTGTTTATTAAGTAGAAAACCTATTGGATTTAATTTTATGGGAAATTCATGTTGCTTTATTGCATTACACTACAGATAGACTATGAAGGATGCAGATAGGTTATGTCCTAGATCACCAAATTCTCATTTAATAGTATTCTTTTAGAGAGACCTTGACATAATAGTTTTACATCTTGTGATGCAGACCTTAAGGAAGCATTACAGTCTCTAGTATGTAATGTTTAAAATTTCTTAGAATGGTGAGCTGTCAGTATGTTTAATAACTATATTTCATTAGCATAAATTCTTCTGTGTGCCAAGTTGTTGCACAGATGCTTGGTACTATTTATAGGTTTTTATCTAACCCTTGTGGTTTGTGTTGCTTTTATTTTTCCATTCACTTATCACCATGCAGTAGCATAATTTTTTAATTGGCATATGTACAAAAACAGTTTTCAAGAAGGAAGCTATTGAAAAATACAGCAATAACGATAACTCAGAATTTTGGATCTTAAGGAATATAGTGAAATAGTTATTCTACATATTTTAAGTAGACACACTGCTTCTTTCTTTTTAGTATCTTTCTTTCCAACATTGAAAACCATGTAGATGTTGTCCCCTAGTTCTGAGCCACTGGGTTCCCCCTCCAGTCATTTTCCCTCTTTTCAGTTTCAAAAATTTTATGAAGATTTCCCAACTAAGGTATTACTTCCTTATTTGTGTCCAGTCTACTAATAAACTCATCAAATGTTTTCTTCAGTTTTGATAGTGTTGTATCACTAACATTTCTTTTAGTTTTTCCTTAGATTTCCATCTTTTTGCTTATACTGCTCATCTGTTCTTGCATATTATCTGCCAACTATTAAACATAGTTATTTCCACTTTTTCATCTGTTAATTCCACTATCCTTCTTGTGAATCTGGTTTTGATGTTTGTTGTCTCTTTAGATGTTTTTTGCCTTTTAGTGTGTCTTGTAATTTTTTATAAGACAAATAATGAACTGGGTGAAAGGAATTGCTATATATGAACCAGTGTCAGTAAATTCTATTGAGGGATGGGAGACATTTTGTAGTTCATGATTATGTCTCAATGTTGGGAGAACCTTTATATCTGGATTTTGAACTTCATACCCTTCCCCACTAAGTTAGGTAAGATGGTGTGCGCTGGAATTAAGTATTTTCCTTTTTCTAACACTGATAAAATCCTAGCAGATTAGACTCTGGTTAAATATTCTTCTGATTACAGATTCTAAGAACAGAATTTGCTGTTGATTTCAAAAATTGCTGCATTCTCCCCACTGCCCACAAACCTACATTGAGATTTTTCTGTAAGATTTAATGTGCAGACTTGTTAATGCTCCTTGAGGTAACACTCTCAAAAGTGTGGGGGCCTTCTGTGGCTTCATTTTATTGAAGCATTTACCTGCCAGAACTGTTCACATTGAGCCATTAGCTGTTTGTCAATTTACAGTTCAGGCTTCTCTGAGCTGGCACTGGATTCCCCAGAAGTAGCTACTTGTGTGTTTCTGTTCTGATAAATAATGATTTTTCTGTACTTGCCAACTTGCCTGTTCATCTTTCTGATTTTGTGGTTATCAGTTTGCCCTGTGAGCTCACATAGATCTAAAGTGGAATTGTTAATTTTTTCAATTTGTTCAACTTTTTTTACTTATTGTTTGAACGGAGTAGCAACTTCAAAGTTTCTTGGATGCTAGACTAAAAACCAGATCTCTGCTAGGATTCTACAATCACCAATAAATATTTGTGTTGTGATGTGTGTGTAATATTTTTAGGCATTTATGTTTTTATCTGCTAGCATTTTATTATGAAAATTTCAAAGAGAAATTGGAAGAGTTGACAAATCTGTTATTTAGATTCCACTAACATTTTGTGAATTTGTTTTATTAATGGATCATATATTCACTCTTTATTCATCAGTCCATCTTCAAAACATACAGCAAGTTGACATTAAGATGTTTTATTCTTACATATGTCATGAATGTTATAGAGTAGAATAAGTTTTTCTGCAGTAGCATTTCGTACAGTGAGATACCCAAACCCTTAATGAATGATGTGTGATTGAAAAAAGTCAACGTTTACCTTTTTAATAAAACATGTTACAGTAGAAGACATATTGCCATGAATCCTCCAGAATATATACCCCTATTTGTCAGGTCCCCTCCCCCCCACACCTGGGGATTGAACTCAGGCTCTTGTGCTTGCCAGACAAGCACTTATTCTACCGACTAAGCACTTATTCTTAGTCTCCCTGCCCCCTACCCCCATTTGTCAGTTTTTGAAGCAGTTCTCAAAGTCCTTTTTTTTGGTGAGTCTTCTGTTGCATTGTCCTGGCTTCCATATGCCCAGAATCAATTAAAAATACTGTATTACCTTTCATCATCATTTTGACTTTGGGCAGAGTCAGGAGTCATATATAGTGCCATTTCCAGTGAAAAAGGTGGATGAGAACAGACTTCATGTTTTTATGAGTCTGCCTTTTCATTTGGCTGACACTGTGCAGCAGCATTCACTCTAGTTTTGACCACACTTTGTAAATGACATTCACAAAAGAGAAGTTCCAGAACTGCTTCAGAGAGTGACAAGTTGTAATGGGATAAGTGTGTTCAGAGTGAAGGAGGGGACTTTGAGGGGGTTAATAGCAATGTGTCTTTGACCATATTTTTAAAAATGTGAGCACTGTATATTTTGATCACTTGTATCAGATGAGTGTGGACAAAGGCATACTGCTATGTAACTAAAATCCTTACAGATACAAAATATTACTTTCACCCCTAAAATTTTCTTTTTCTTTTTCTTTCTTTCTTTTTTTTTTTCTTTGCGTAACCGGGGATTGAGCTCAGATAGATCCCTGTGTTTGCCAGTCAAGCGCTTATCCTACTGAGCCATCTCCCTGGCCCCATCCTAAAATTTTCTTGATTCTTATTCTGCTTTTGTTTTCTCTTTACCATGTATTACTTTGAGTGTTATTATTTTATATCTCTACCTCCAATATCCTCAAAGCAATATATTTTAGAACATGGTGTGTAGAAAATATTTTATAAGTATTTGTTGGACAGCTATGGCCAAAAGTTAGCTAAGTTTTGCTAAAGCCATTTCAAACTTGGAATACAGGTATGATGTGAAATTAATGCTTCAATAAGGGTAAATAATTTCAGACAGATACTGGTTTCTCCTGTGGGAAATTTTCATTTTTGTAGCAAATCTTTCAAATGACCATGAGATTAAAAGAGGCCATAATATTCTTTAACTTCTTTATAAAGGTAAAGAATAAGAACTAACCAAATAAGGATTTTATAATTTGAATCTGAGTTTTAAATTTTTATTTTCTTGGATACAGTGTTTTCAGTTTTCTTTGAATTCTTATTATTGGATAAGTACAATAGTAAATCCCTTTTAATTTTATAAAACCAGTGTGCCTTTTGTTATTTTTAGTTTTTAAAAAATTTTAAACCCATTCATTTATTTATTTGGTACGGGGTCTTATTACGCGGCTTGGACTTGTAGTGATCCTCCTATCTCAGCCTTCCCAGCACTGGGATTATAGGTGTGCACCACCATGCCTGGTTTCAGTGGCTGGCGTAGTGTACCAGGCATTCTGGGGCCAGCAGAGCATGTGGTACTGGGTCCTTGCACTTGCCAGGCAGGTGCTTAGACCACCGAGCTATCTCCCCAGCCCCATCTTTTGCTATTTTTAAAAGATAGCTTATTTGGAAGTGGCATGGAATTGTGGTATACTGTGCATAGCTATGGAATTATCGCATAGAATTGTGGTATAAGTGTAATTATGGAAATATGCTTCCTTTAAAAAAAGGGAGGTAAAAATTGGCAGTCCTATAGGATTTGAGAAATAGAGAAGCTTTTGAGTTACTATTTTTGCCTTCTCATTCACTCATTATCCCTATGAGATTTTTACTTCCATTATATAGATAGATTAACAGAGAATTGCAGTTGAACAATTATTATTGACTGGAACAAGGGTGATACAAGAGCTTAGACAAGTTTCACAGTAAGCTGTAATTTTTGTCTGATTTGTTAAGTATGCATTAAACAAGCTGTCTTATAGAGTGAACATCTGTTGAAGAAATTCATGAAACAAGTTGAGAACTCTTAAAGCAGATGAGTAAAGTGGTATATTGTAAAAAAAATGTCCTGCAGTTTTCATTCTTGTTCATTTTTAGATCAGTCTGGCTGATGGTGAAATGCAGAAGTGCTTGCTGCACAGGTGCAGTGTTGTGCAGTTGTTGGAAACATTCCCTCTTGTTCCATCACTGCTCTCCCTGTCTTCATCTATAATTATCATGTACTCAGACTATTAGTGCTAGAGATAGGACTTAAGGCTTTGAATGTCTGCTTACAAGAATGTGCAATCCAGAGAGAGCTCATCAGTCAGGCAGCTGAATGTAACGGCCTTGATCACGTGAATTTTCCTAAGATTAAAACCTAGGGTTAATACAGCCCTAGGGTTTTAGAATTATAGGAGGCTACCTATGGAAGCTGATGTCTGTAAGAGTTGTTGTCCTCCAGATTGAACTTCTTGTGGACAGAGCTTACATTTATTCATTTAAAAAAAATCTGAAACTGGCATAATGACTGGCTCTTAGGTGTTTGTGAATATCTTATGTTACAAGATGAAGCAAAATTATATTATTTAGATAGAATATGGTACTATATAAGAAAAAAATGTTGATTGTATGTGAGCTATTAGAGCAGAGAGGAGTGATTAATTCTGCTTATGGTAGAATTAATAGGACACTATATTTTGGTATATTTTTTGTAGGATGCATTTAGAGGGCTTATTCTGAATAGAAGTTTTTCCCTCATGTAACAGTGTATTTTTCAATGCTTTTCCCTTATCCACATTTTTGTTATCTTTGATTTATTACATCATAAAGAGATTAAAGTTTAATGATTCAAAATTTGAAAGTTCTGGGGGAAAAAGTGCTTTTCTTACAGCAAACAGAGCAAATATTTTCATTTTTGTGAGTTATTTCTATAATGAGAGGAATGTAGTCTTTGTAGTAAGACACAGATATACTCTAATCTCATCTTTTGAATCCCAGGTTATTAAACTGTTTACTTCAAGGAAACGACCTAACCTTATCGTGTCTCATTGTCTGTCCACAAAAATGGTATAATAGCTGCTCTAAAACAGCAGTGTTATAAGAATGAAATGATGTGCTTCCTGAGTGCATGGCAGCATTATCACTTCTGCACATACTCAATAAATGTAATTTTCTTTTCATTTAAAGGAGAGAGTTGTACAGTGATTAGAACTGTAGAGTACCTTTCTGGCATTGGTGCAGCTGTTAATCTAGGAAATGCAGTATGTCTTCAAAGTTGTATTTGTAAAGCATGTACTTAGCACCAAATATCTGCAAGGCACTGAATAGGAAGAGATTTTTTTATACTCTTGTTGGGGGAGGAAACAAACACCAAATAGTTAAATCATATAATTTATTACTTTATACTATACCAATAATTTATGCTTTTTTTGGTACTGGGGATCAAACTCAGGACCTTGCGTTTGGCAGGCTATTTGTGCTATTAAAGACACTAAAGAGTGAGTACAGAGGGGTTTTGAAAAGAGGAAGATCATGAGAAACTACATTAGTTAGACGTCTTTCATAGTGCAGCATATCTGCTAACTGGACCCTTAGTACAGAATGCGGGAGCATGAAAACATTCAGATACAAGAACTGAAAGATTAAAAGCCTGGAGTCTTCTGGAAGAAATATTTTTGTGTACTTTAAATGAGTTCCAAATATACAGAATAAAACCACAGACTGAAGCTGGCTTTGTTGATCCAGACAAAACCAGAGGAAAGGAGCCTGAATATACTATTGCCTGTTTCCCTAGGTTTATAAGTAGCAGACCATTTATTCTCTAAATGCTTGGGATTCTTAAGCTTAAGCCAGAGAGTGAGCCACTTTTTATTACATGTGCCTTTCCTTTAAAGCATGGGCCAGATAACATCTGCTCCCAGTTTTCAGAGATTTCTCTTTTACATTAAAATACAGAAATGTTCAAGGCCCTACAAAATCCCTTAAGTAGTCTTAACTAGTTTGACTTCATTTGTTGTGATTTGTTCTCTCTGATACTCTGTCCAGCTATAGTAGCTTCTTTGTTTCTAGGATTAGTGTACTGGAAATACTACAGCTTTACAGTCTATACCTTACTGTTGTATCTATAAACTTTGAACTTCAGATGTGCACATGACTTGTTCCCTCTGTCCCCTCAGGTTTTCATTAAATGCTTAATATGACTTTCTCTGACCATCTTATTTAAAATTACTTCCCTGCTTTACATGTCAAACACTCTTTCTGTTATTTCCCTTCCAGAGCACTTACTGTATATTTCTAAAAGTGATTTGTTCATTTTCTTTTCTGACTCCTCTAGCACATAAGTTCCATGAAATAGAGATGTTTTTGTTTTTATTTTATGCAATGCCTGGTTTCCATTGGCTAGCATAAAGTAGCCAATAAATATTTGTTAAAGGAATTCACTTTCTTCTGAGCTGTAAAAGTACTTGGTCACTACCAGCTTTTTCTTCCCTTTATGGGTACTGAATAACCTAACTGGAGTCTTATTTTTGAAGGAGAGGGTCTTGTTATGTTGTTCAGGGTGGCCTTGAAATCAGTGTGTAGCCCAGGCCTGTGTTCCTCCTGCCTGTCTCCCAAGTGCTAGGATCATATGCATGCACCACCATAACCAGCCTTAAGTGGAGTCTTTTTGAGGGATTACCAGATTATTTGATTATTAAAAGCATATACTTTGTAGTCTTATCAATCTGTAGATGTGTTCACAATTTGTTTTAGGAATCCATAATGATTGATAAATTAGATTTCAGCTTAAGAGGATGGAAGAAAGTTTATGCTTGTTGAAAGAATCAGTTAAACTGATGTTTTTAAAATTATTGACGAGTTTACAGAAGGAGAATCAATCTGTCCTATAAGTATCAGATGGTAAGAATTATTCTATGAAGCAGTGTGATGGGAAACTAGTGGCAATGTTTGAGGGATTTAATAAGCATTTTAGGAATTTCACTTTTAGTCTTTAAGCTAGTTTAAAGGGAAGAGAAGTCAAAATACTACACGCATATACAAAGATAAGCTTGGTACATTTGAGGTTTAAAATAATTTGAACAAAATTGGAGATGGCCAAATTAGGAGGAGTTGAGAAAAAGCAGTAACAAAAAATTGGAGGTATGTGTTGGAAACAAAGACATCAGGTTAAAAAGTGGCTTGTAGAGTATGCCTTTGTCTTAAAGTACTGTCTTTGTATTATCATTGTTTTAGGATAAGCACTAAGAGCTATAGTTAAGTCTCACGTCCCTCTAAAAAAGAAACATTAATAAATGAAGTTGCAAAGTTTTGCCTTGGACTGCTTTTGAAAATAAGATTTTTTTGCCTAGTTGGAGATATTTTCATTAGAGATAAAAGTACACCTGTGTTGTTTCTGTTGAAGGTTAGGTAATTTTCATGAGATATATTGGTTTATTTTACTTTTTTTTATTGGTTTATTTTTAGAAATACTGAAATGATGTGAGGGAAAACAAAGTTAGGTGTATAAAGATGTCTTCTTTTAAAAATTTGATGGCTTTTAGTTAAAAGTTGTTACTTTTGGATTAAGTATTCTGAAACTTAACCTAAGGCTGTATTTTATTTATACTGGTGCTAATTTACTAGGTGACAATAGCCACTGGCAATTGGGAACAAATTTTCTAGTAAAAAGTTCATAAAGCAGAAAGTATACTGGCTTTTGGATATTTTGTGCTATCAGATATCTTAGCCAGTTTAGGTACCTGGAAGAATCTAGGATTAAAAAAAAGTAAAGTGGTGGTTTTTCAATAAAATAGCTGATTTCCTTCTCTTTTTTTAAATTTTTATTATCCCTGTACCTTTCCAATTGCTCAGAACACACTCTCCTATAGAAATTTAACTTTTGCTTTAATGTTAACACAAAAGTAAATTTAGCCTAGACAGTACAACCAGTACTTTTCAAGAACCTTAGCTCCAATCATACAAATATGGTTAAAATAACACATTGTCCCTGTTGTGAGAAACTCACAATAGAGCTTTTAGTGGTAGATCATTCAAAATTTATGGTAATGTTTTGTAACAGAGATAAATGAAGAGCCTGGTTTTCTATTATATAGTTCTGGCAAAAAATATTACTTGCTGACTTTAAAATTTGTGTTTTAAGGGCCAGCCAGATAAGCTCAGTGGACTAAAGTGCCTTCTTAGGCAGACGCAGGGACTGGGGTTCCACCCCCAGGATCATATGCTGAGCTGGCCCCACCCCTGGGACCTGATGAGACTGCAACTGAGACTGGATATGGTGGCATACTTGGGAGGCTGAAAACAGGAGGATCACTACGAGTCTGATCTGTATAGTGAGACCCTGTACTAAATATATTTTAAAAAAAAAGAAAGTGTTTTAGAACTGTATGTTATTTTAAGAATTCTTTTTCTTATAAACAACAACAACAAAAAATACTTTTTGTATTGGTTGGCCAGTTTATTATAAGTAGATTGATATGACATTTTTGGTTTGTATATTGAGCAAAATACACTTTTATTTTAGATTGTTCAATTTTTACATGAAAAATTAGTGTTACTAAAATTATCTTTTTAGTCTGTGTCCTGATTTTAACATTTTTAAAAATTATTAAGCTAATTATTAAGAGTATTCCTTACTCTTTTGAGAACCTTTGATTTTCTTTCAAAAAAAATTTTTTTTCCCAAGAATTAAAACTTGTTGTATAAACAAATACCTGAAAATCCATTACCAAATCTCTTTTGGTGATTACAAGATATATTTTTCTTTCCTTGCCATTGTATTGTACCTTGTTAAACTGATCTCTCATATGCACTTTCTTAGAATGAGGCAGTTCCTGGTTCCTATGGAGCTTCCTGTTTTCTCAAGTAAAAATAGAAAAACATCTCAGAAAGGAAACCTGGTCAGTGTGAATTACTTTGTAAGAGAAGTTAGTTTTAGTTGTGACCTGGATTATACAAATACATAATGTATATAAAATATATGTGTTTTAGGTATCTGAGAGCTTTGAATATTTTGCCATATAATATTAAAAGATGTTAGGGAGAGAACGATCTGAATAATTGTGAGAAATGTTATGGTGTTTAGTCTTAATTCTTTCTTGGGAGAGTGGGGGTAAAAAGATTGTGTGGGAAATATTAAATCCTTCCCTATTACATAGTTGAATGTTGTATTGGAAATTCAGGGTTGTCTAACATGAGACCTAATTTTTAGCTACTTTGATCTTTTTTGCAGCTTTTGCATATACTAACACAGATTAATAAGGTTTTTTTAATCATTGGAAACCAGACTTCTAAATGAATTAGTTTTAAAATGTGTTGTAGTTGAATAGTTATTAGCTACATTTAGTTTGTATTTTAATAAGCAAGGCAGAAACATAATATAGTCATTAACTATAATAATAAAAATGATGGATTATTTCATTTAATTTTGACAACTACACAAGGTAGGTGTAATTGTTACCTCTCTTTTATAGAAGAGATTACAACCTAAAGTGTATAGGTAGATGTTACTTTAAGGATATATGATATATGGTAAAATAAATAGAGGATCTGGGACTTGCATTCAGTGCCTAACATCAGAACACTTGTGAGAATAGTCCTGAAGAAAACTACAAATTGTAAGTGAGAATTGGTCAGTATATTGTCTTAAAAAGTTCTCGAACTTTTATTTATTATCAGAATGTATTTACATTTTGTTTACATATTTCATTTAGTTTTAGCAAAGTACATTCTGACATTTCAGGGTAGTTGTTTAGGAGTATTTAAATTCTTCTTAAGTGACACTAATAGTTTTCTGTTTTTCTTTTCCTTGATAGTAAAAAACCCATTTGATGAAACATTTGGAAAAATACAAGTAAGTAAAAAAATCATAATACTGATATTTTGTGTAATGTTTTATAAAAGTATTCAGATAACTATCAACTAGAAAAATAATTTTAGAGGTTCTTTTAGTCTGAAATATTTTTTATTCTGATTTTTTCTTAGCTGTATAATTATGTCTGGCAAAGATTTTCCCTTAGGATCTGAACTACATCACTAATGTAAAGCCAATGTCAAGTAAGATTTAAGTGGCCTATCTTCCATGCATTTTAAACACCTTATTTATTTATTTTTTTTCTTTCAGAATTTTATTGATAAACAGCAATTAGACAGTTTCAAAT
>NDGN010261713.1:0-12020 GCA_002564285.1 Tympanoctomys barrerae
AGAGAGACAGAGAGAGACAGAGAGAGAGAGAGAGAGAGAGAGAGAGAGAGAGAGAGAGAAAATCTAATTTGTACTTCTGGTTTTCGGTGAGAATACAAGAAGTCTGTTACCTATGAATGAGTAAGGAGCCTCTCAGCAAACACCAGATGCTCTTTCATGATCTTCAAAGTTCCAGCACTCTAAGAGATAAGTTCTGCTTTTTAGATGCAGCCAGTTTATAGTATTTTAGTACAGAGCTCAAACAGATGGAGATGCATGTATTTCCAGTGTCTCATGTATTTTATGACATTGCTGTTATTTTGTATTCACTTAATTATTGCAGTTGTTCAAAATATTTTACCATATTACTTTAAACAAAGCATTAGTTTAGGTCAATTGAAAGTAAGAAAATTAGAACATGTATGACTTTCATTTATTCCTTGAGTGATAACTTCCTTTCTTCTTTAGATCTATTTCCTGAAGAAGTTCCTTCTTCCAGGAGAAGAGTTTTTATTATTTCTTGTAACCTGGATTTATGGGCCACACATTTTCTGGGATTTTGTGTTTGTTGGAGAAATCTTTATTTCTTATTTTCTATTAAAGAATAATTTTAGTGCCTATAGAGATCTATGTGTGAGCACATCTCTTACTTGAAGCAAGTAAAATAGTTCTTGCTACTGTCTTGCTGTCACTGTTTCTGACAAATCATCCTGTAATTATGATCTTTATTTATCAATAGGAAAAATATTTTATTTACCACTGTATCTTAGTATCCTGTCAAGATGTCTCCCTATCTTTGAATCTTTTGCCTTTATAATAAAATTCATTTAACCTATACTGAAATCTAGATTTGGCGTATTTAACTCCCCCTTTATATTTTCTCAGCTTCTTGGATCGAAATTTGGTGTTTACCATTAAATTTTAAAATTTCTGAGTCATTACCAATTTAAGCATTTTTTTCTGTTCTGTTCCTTTTTTAAATTTCTGGTATTTCAACAAGCTAGCTGAATTCTTACTAAAAGCAATTATATAACATAAAACTAATAAAATAAGGCAAAATAAAGACTTTTAGTGCAATGATTTAAATATGATTTGATTCATTAAAGAAAACAATCAATCTGCATAATGATGGTTTACAGTCAGTATCCAATTTAAAATTCCTCAAATTAAGTCAGGAATATTTCATTTTTCTGTAATGGCTGTGCAGTAAAAGTAAATTAAGTTTGAATTTGCATCATTCAAACAGAAAAAAAATCAAAACTAATTAGCATTGCTACATTACTTTACTACCTTCATTTCTTTATCCTATATATGTATAAAGATATTACAGATTTGTAATGCTTACCAGAAACCCTAGGATTCAATATACATTCATTGAGTGCTTATTCCCCATTTCCTGTAATCTAGATGCTGGCATAAGGATAGGGCTGCTATCTAAATTGTTGCATATATCAAAAAATGGACAGCTCATCCTAGTACATTATTAAGGTCATAAGCTGCCAAGACTATCATTTCACAAAATTGACATTAAGTTATCTATAAAAATGTAAAAACAGATTTATTTTAAGATTAGAAGCCAATATCATAAATGTAGTACTAGCTTCTGATTGTTTTAATGACATTAAAGAACAAAAAGAAAAGTGTTCCATAGAACAAAACATTACATCTGTATGTTACTAAGGCTTCATTCTTAATTTCCCAACTTGGAAGCAACCAAAATGTCCTTTCATAAATAATCAGACATAAAGACTATTCTGTATTTATTTAATGGAATATTAATCAGAAAAGTAATTAAGCCAACTAATCACAATTAGACATAGCTGAAACTTCAGTAAGTATTTGGCAGGTGGAAATAGAAAGTCCAAAAATTCTAGATATTTAACTATTTTAACCATAAGACATTATGAAAGAGAATGAGAAAAGACTGTGGAAATTGCTATTTTGCCAATTTGGGGGCAGGGAATTAATTAATAGTAAAAGCTTATCTGATGTTGGTAAGGTAAAAATCTATTGTGTATGTGAAGGTAAAAATATGACATTGTGCATTTGAAAATCCACAGAACTAAACAAATAGTGCATTCTAAGGTAAACTATGGGTCTTAATAAATGTATCAATATTCTTCCCTCATTCATGAGAAATGAGTACACAAATGCAAGGTGCTGACAATAGGTATATTTTGAAGGGTAAATAAGTAGTATAACAGAAAACTGTCCTTTATGATCAACAACTTTGCAATTTTAAATATGCTATGTAATAATTGAAGTTTAAAATTAATAAAAATAAGTAAACATATGAGTAAAGTATATATATTCATGAAAATATGCAATTTTTAAAGTATAAATTTCATAATTTATTACATCTTATTTCAGAATAAAATTTTAATCATTTCTATCTTTGTAGTTTAGTACTATATTAAAAATAATTAGATGTATTCTATTGCTTAGTATGTAACATTTAATAAAATGAATTACTAATTTTTACAAATGCATTAGCATATTCATATATTTTATTATTTTGAGGACTTTCACTTCCCATAAACAAAAGAGACAATAAAATGTAAATGATCCATTCATGAATATCACAACGAACAACACGGTCTATTTCATAGCTTAATATTCAGTCTTACCAATCACAAGTATGCTTAGTACAAGGAAATTAGGCCAAGCATTCTGAAGGCAAATTTATTTGAATGTACAATGAATTGAATATACAGTGGTGTCAATTCATACAAATGGTGAATGGTAAAAGTAATTTCCTGGCCACATTTCATATTTTAATGTTTATCAAGGACATAGTAGTTATAAACAACAGAAATACAGATTTGAAGATAGCAGAAAGAAGAGTAATATGTTGCAAACACTGAGTGAATGATAAAATATGTATCACTTGTAAGTTGACTTATAACTATATGAAATGTATTATATGTACTAACTATTTTAGCATTACTACAGAAACTTACCTTAACACCCCATGTTAAAAACAGTTATAAAAAATGAAAAACTGTTATAGATTGACTGAGTCTTCCTAAAGGGTATATGCCATACTAGTGCCTCAAAATGTGACTTTATTTGAAAATCAAATCATTGCCAATGTCATTAAAGTAATTACACTAAACTCATCGAGGAGTACAGTGGGACCTCAGCCCAATAAGACTGGTGACTGCTGTCCCTTTATTAAAAGGTCAGAGGGACACTGACACATAGGTGGAAATTCCCTAAAATGATGGAGACACAGGTAGCTTCAGGCCTAGGAATACCAGGGATTGACCACTACCACCTGTAAGAACAGTGAGTCAAGGAACCATTCTTGCTTACAGGTTTCAAAGAAGACTTGGACTTCATAACATTCTTTAATTTCAACTCTGAACCACCATGCACTTAAGAGAATAAACTTCGTTATTTCTAACCACATGCACAGGTGAGGTTAATTTGTTATGGAGCCCCAGTCTACTTATATATGTATTGATACCAGAAATGGGGTGCTGGTTGCAAAGCCCTAAAAATGCAGAAGTGGCTTTTGTATTAAGTAAAGTCTGGAAAATTCAGACCCTTAATCTATAAAACCTGACTTCCTATTAGAATTAAACATACAAATAGAAATTTTTGATTATAGTCATGCCTTAGAATAAAATAATGAACAGGACTGGCCTTTGAAGGATGTTTGTTGTTCTAAGCTTGGAGAGAATTTAGAGGAAGATTTGCTGTTGGATTTTAATTACAGACAGTCCAAGAATCACAATGGTTTACTTGACGCATGATGTTTTTGACTTTACGATTGTGCAAGAGCAATACACAGTCAGCAGAGACTGTGCCTCGACTTTTGCATTGTGATATTTTCTGTGGCTTGTGATATGGGGAAAAATATTCTGTTGCGGTTCTAGGGGATGGTATTTGCAGTGGCCCATGAGTCATGTGATCTAGAGAATAAACAAATCACATTTTATTGGGCACTGAGTTTCTAAGCCATGATCCTTGGTAGGCTAGAGGTATTAAGTGCAATTTCAAATTACAATATTTCCAATATATGATGCCTTTGTCATCATGGTCCTATTTGAAGTCATAGTATCTGTACTGTAAACAATACACCTCCATATGGACTCAGACTATTTCAAACAAAATTTAAAAGGTGAAGCCTAGTTTCTCCTGGTTCCTTATAATGATGGAGAAAAAAAAAAACAACACAACACAATCAAGCCTATACTTGTTAGTAAAATGGATCCATTACCTGAGTCTCTTTAAAAGTATCACTATACATATAGTATGCTCCAGTAAAATGGTTGAGGCTGTAGCTAGACATCCATTTGCTGAGGCTAGATGTGTGCCCCATGGATTTAATTAAACATCTTATCAGAAGCCAAGAATGAAGTTAAAGCTATCCAGGGAAGTTCATGCAGGACCCTATTGTCTTAGAGATCTGTGTAATGCATGGAGGGCTTACAAGGTATCTGGCAATTGCAAAACAGCAAAAGTATTTTCAACCATCAAGGGAAAGGATATGGATGAAAGAAATGGAGAGTGTTGAGATACCAAAGACAGAACATGGATCCACAGGTCTGGGCTACGAATCTCAGCCTCATTATTTACAGTGATGTTACTCTGATGACCCAAGAGGCAAAACCATCTCTTCAGTAAGCTCCCAGGATGAATCATACAACCTCAAAAGATTATTTGTAGTCCTTGAAACCCAGTAACAAAGTCCTGCTGGATACAAGCATGCCTGAGACTCACGACACCATTTGCCTTCACATTTCTCTATTTTGAAATAAGGTTATCATTTACGTAGCCCACTATTGTGTTTTTGGAGTCATATTACTTGTTTTCTGTTTTTACAAAACAGGGATAGGAGAGCAATTTTGCCCTCAATTCAACCATACTTCCAGAACAAACTGTAATTCCTGTATAAGAATTAGATAAAGACATTTAGAACATTTTAGGCTGATGATACTCATCTGAGTCCTTCAGATTACATTCAAATATTTTAATCTCATGAATTTTAGAGGGCAAAATGATAAGCAATTGCTGGTTGCATTGACACTTCTAAAATATATGTTAAGACCTAACTTCAGTATTTTACAATAGAACTTGATGTGGAAATAAAGTCATTTCTGATATAACTGGCTTCCTGAGGACCCAATGGATCAATGTGGACCCTTACTTTGATATGATTGATGTCATTATAGGAAGCACACACACACCCATGTGCAGAGGACACATGCCACAGAGCAACAAAGCAGAGATATGATTGAAGCAACTGAAAACCCTAACGTTAAGGATGGATGTTCAGCGTAAGAATCGAGGAGAAGGAAGACACACTTCCTGACATGTTTCAGAGGGAAAATGATTCTGCTGAATCCTCCAAGTTGTAATTTCCATCCATGAGAATTTCATGAGACAGTTTTCTGCTGCTATATACCTCCCAATTTTCAGAATTTCGTGTAATAGGTCAGAGAATTAATACAAACACTGACACACAACACTGTATTTATCCTAATTCACTTATACCATGGCATTTTTCAACTTCTAACCCTACCTTGTTTATTTTAATAAATTACCATGTTCACTTAGTAAAATATTAACTTTTTAAAGGCCAGGAATTTGTAGGGTTGTTTATTTCTTTCCCATAATAATCAGAATATTGCCTTGCCTGGCCATCAATGTGTTAATTGCTTAGAAAATTAAATCTGTGGCGCACTGATTATCTTATCATAAAAAGAAACCAAATATTTTAGTAGACTAATTTTAGTGGAAAGGTCTAAGAAAGTTAAATTTACTGTCTATCTAGTACAGGACAGAAAAGGAGCTTCTCTCAAATCTGGCAAGTGAGCTGGCAGCTGCTAGACAATCCTTCTAAGAGGTCTTTGTGGCCACAGAGCCCCAAGGAAACAGTGCATGACAAGTGAAGACTGGACTTGCAAAGGTTTTGTAGAATGGATTAGTGAGAGTATCCACAAAAGAGAAAGAGTATATTAAAATTGTACCAATAAACTTAATTTAAAAATGAAAGAATAAGCACAATGCACAATAATAGCTAAAGAAAGGTTTTATCAGGGCCAGCAAGATAGCTCAGAGACTAAGAGCCTGCTTAGGCAAGCTCAGGGACCAGGGTTCCATCCCCAGCACCACATGTCATGCTGGCCCTGCCTTCCTCCCCCTCCTCACATCCCCCTGGAGCACTGAGCTGGCGGCTGAGTCCAGGCTTGGTGGTTATAATACCAGCTCTGAGGAGGCTGAAACAGAAGGATCACCAGGAATCTGAGCTGTGTGGTGAGACCCTGTAGCAAATACATTAAGAAACAAGAAGAAGAAGAAGGAGGAGGAGGAGGAGGACGACGACGAAGACGAGGAGGAGGACAAGGGAAAAGCTTTATCACAAAGGAAGAGCCAGAGGGAAAACAATAAATCTCTCTGCCTTGGTTTTAAGGAGGAAAAGAGATTAGTAAACCCTGGAGACAGTCACAGTGTTGTCCCCTCAATATCAGAAATGATCTTTTGCATATACTAAAACAGCTATGAAATTAAGCTCATTGGAAGAGACCATACAATCATGCTGAAACCCTTTGCTCAAAGGTCTTTTCTGCTATCATCCAAGGCTGCTCACAGGCTAAAACTAACTTGTGGACAGAGACCACGAGAGGCTTCTTTCTATTGTTTCAATTTATTAGTGTGCTTTTGTCAAGTATAGTAAGGACACTCACTTTAGAAGTATTGATACATATATTTATTGCATTCTGATCCTTTCCAC
Source organism: Tympanoctomys barrerae (assembly GCA_002564285.1). Classification (NCBI taxonomy): domain Eukaryota; kingdom Metazoa; phylum Chordata; class Mammalia; order Rodentia; family Octodontidae; genus Tympanoctomys; species Tympanoctomys barrerae. The sequence continues at coordinate 6,722 of NDGN010261713.1, forward strand.
TTTCTTTTTCCTCCTTATCTCCATGTCCTCTGTATTCACATTCCCACCCATTCCTTTCCACAAAGTCATTTATCTTTCATATATTTTTTAGTCTCAATTTCATTTGCCTGCTCTAATATTTAGAATTTCTTTTATTCTATTAGTTTCAATTTGGATTTTTTTTTTCATTATAGGATCTTGAGATGCATGACCAGTTTGTTTGGGATTGCTTTACTCTGTGAATATGTGTTTTTACAGTGATATCTTACCCTCCCAGAACTATTTTCATTATGTCTCTTGAGTTTTAGTATGTTGTGCTTCCATTCCCATCTGATTCTGAGAACTTTTATTCATTCTTAGATTTCTTCTGTGATGACGGTGCATTATTTAATTTCTATGTATTTACATAGCTTGTGTCACATTTCCTATTACTTTCTTGCACTCTGATTTGATAGTATACAGAAGATTATTTGAAATTTCTATTTAGTCAAGCACAATGTATGGACTAATACAAGGTCTATTTTGGAAAAACATGTGGTGATAAAATGTGCATTTTGTTTTTGTTGGAATAAACCTTCTGAAGGAATCAGTTAAGTTCAGTCATTTAATGATGTCTTCATATCTGATGTTTATTTGGTGATTTGTTTTCTTCTGGTTGACCTAACTATGATGGTGCAATATTGAACTCACCTGCTTACCTGTAATGCTTCTTATCTCTCATTTAAAGACCAGCAAGTTTTCTGTTATAAAATTGAGTGTACCACCTTTTGGTACATAGACATTTACAGTTGCTATCTCTTTGTGTTGAATTGTTGCTTTTCCAGGATGTAGTGGTTATCTTGTCAGTTTCTCTTCTGCTCAGTGTTGGCTTCAAGTCTGCTTTGTCTGAAAACAAGAACGCTACTCCTGCTTGCTTTGGGGCTGCAGTTGAATGGAGAATTTTCCTTCGTGCTTTCTCTTTCATTCATTCGCTTATGGAAAGAGTGAGTGTCTTAGGGAACACATTGGTTTTTTTTTTTAATTCTTTTTTAATCACATCTGTCAACCTACATCTTTTGATTAGGGAGATATTCTTTATGAATTCAGTATCTGAAGTCCAAGTAGGATAGAAAGAATAGAGAATAAATAAGGGGCCTAGTAGAAGCTGTTTGGTTTGTTATTTGCTGTTTTTTACTATTATAAGAGTATATTTCAAGGACAATAGTTAAACTATCTTCCTCAAATTGTTTTTAAGGGTATTTTCCTTGAATTAGTTTAATGCTTTGTGCATGAAAAGCAGAAGTATGTCACTTGTTCAAAAGTGATCCAGTGTCAACTTCATTTATTTGTGTCCAGGGCAATTAATATGGGTGACTTCAAGAAATAAGGGATTTGTAATAAAAAAATCAAATTATAGAGGACCAAGAGTATATTATATAAGAAAAATATTTTTAATATGCTGAAAGTGTTTTAATTTATTATTTACCACCTATTTAGAAAAGGTTGATTAAAAGTATCAATTTAGATTTGTTTGAAGTATACTTTTATTTGAGAGACTATGATATAATTTTACTGAATATGGGTGGAACCAGATTTTGTAGAGCTTGGTGGTAAATGCCTGCAATTCCAGAACTCAGGGTGTGGAAGCAAGAGGATCACTAACTTTAAGGCCAGTCTGGGCTATGTGAGTGAGCTTTAGACCAGCCTGAACTACACAGTGAGACTCTGTCTAAGCAAAAATCCAAAAACTACATTTTATGTTATCAAAACTACATTCGAACTAGGGTAGGAGCATTGGTTATATTCAAGTACTGGAAATATTTTGAGCCAGTGATTGAACCAGTAAAAATTCAATATGCTTGATGTTGTGGTTTATGAAAACAGATACAGGAAATGGTCTCAGTCCTCGAGGAATTCATGCCTCCCATAGCCATTAGATAGTAATTTTAAAGTATCTATATTACGCAAGAGTATGAAACAAGTACTAAATTAGTTGTCAGTATTTTCTGAAATATTTAAGCCAGTTCTTAGAAAAAATGTGAAATTTCAAATTCTGCATTGGGAAATCAAAACGGAGTTCTTAAATAAAATAGCATCTGATTTTAATATTAATGGATGAAGAGGATTTTTCCTTTACAGAAAAATAAAGGTTTTCAGTCTCAGAAATTAACATAACCAAAAGTACAAGCATAGAAATAGTACTTTCCTCAAAAAAAGATAAATTTTAAACTGTAAATGTTTCAAATCTTGACAGGAAGATAGTTGAAAAAGAGGGCTAGTATTACAGTTGTTGGTGTATATTTTACCTGAATAAAAGTTTAATACAAGTAAGAGAGAAATAAGTTTGCTTAAGCAAGGCAGAAAGATAACAATAGAGACCCTTACAGATCCCTTTATAAGTGGAAACCAAAATACACCGAGGAAAAAAATTCAGACAACAATCTATGAAAGAAATATGTGTAGCAAATATTTGTAATAGACAAACTTTTTGAGAGGATTTACTTTTGATATTATGTCATAGAAAGGGCAAAATCTCAACGCGACTGAGTGAGCCTTGGAAACATATTATAACAAGGTAGAACAATTGATCATTACATGGAAACTTGTTTGAGAATGTGCACTAATACCATTATTTTGTTGTTGTTCATAGCAGCATGAGCTCAAAGATAATAGAGCCTGGCTGGGGGAGACGGGTGGCTAGGGACATTATCAGGGTGGGTACATGTTTATTCTTGGCTTTGTTTTTTTTTTCTACTTTCTTATTCCTGTGGGGACTCTCTTCTTGGCCTTTTGGCTAAAATCAAATGTAGTATCTGAATCCTATGGATTACAAGTTTCCTTCCCCAGACTGTTCAACTGTCCCTTCATTGTCTAATTTTTTTTAAAATTTATTTGGCATTGCAGATTAAAATCAGTGCCTATGCATTTACCTGAACTATATCAGTTTCTTAACTATTTTCTTTGTTTCATTTCAATATTAGTCAAATTTTCCATCTTTGGGAATAAATACCTGATCACTTGAAGTATGAACAGAAAAAGTTTGTGTTCTTTCAGATTTGTCCACAGTCAGATGGATCTAATACAGAAGTGTCATGGCACAGCCAGGCATGGGGACACGTGTGTAACCTTAGTAACATGGAAAGCTGAGGCAGGACAATTTCAAATTTAGGCCCAGATTGGGTAACCAAGCAACTTAGCAAGGCTCTGTCTCAGAAGAAGAAGAAAAAATACTAAAAGAGCAAGGGATGTAGTTTAGTTAAGCGCATAGGCACTGACTTCAATCTTCAACACCAAATCAAACAAAATAGTCAAACAATAAAGGAACAGCTGAACATCTGGCGAAGGAAATTTGCTAATCCACTGCAACCAGAAAGCAGAGAAAAAACAGAGCCAAGAACAAAAATACACCCACACCGATGATGTCCCTATGCACTGTCTCCTCCATTCAGTCTCCATCTCCAACAAGCTCATGCTACTATGACTCCACCAATGAGTTCTACCATTGATGAGTAGAGCACAGCCCATGAAGCAATGGGCTTCCAAAATTGCTGCCCATGAACCCATAAGAATTCTTGGGAGTATTTTATTGTTTAGCATAACAGTGTCTACAAAATACTAAATGGCATTCGAAATAACTCATTTTGTAGTTCAAAATTGATATGACAGAATATCTCAAATCCCGTAAGTGTACCTGCTGAGATAAAGAACAGAGCACCAATTCTTTCATGAAAATGGGAATAATGAATGTGAGGCCCACTCACTCTGTAAGATCTAGGGAACTACAGGGAGATAGTTCGCTATCTGCACAAATGCTGTCTCATGAAGACAATGTAGCAACGGACACCCTTACAGCAAAGATGAACAGAGAGAAAGAGTATGGAGACTAATAAAATTAAATGAATACACTGTGTAAAAAATGGTGAACACCTTGAAAGAAGACTTATTTTAGAAAACCAAAGAAAGTTCCCTCTTAAAATAAAAATTTTGATTTTTATAACAGCCTGTTGACACTTTTTTTTAAGCTTCTTTATTTCAAGTCTTCCCTGTTTACTAGCTACTTCAATATGACAGCATTTTCTACTATGAAATAATCCTTATAATTCTGGAGGCTTTGACTGAATTAGCTCTGAGTGGAATAATCTTTCATTTTTACTAACAGAATAAAATTGTACTAACTTTCTTCGTGCTTTGGATGGAAAATTTGTCTCTTCTCATATACATTTTAAAAACAGCCGTGTTTTGCTTCAGATTTTGTAATTATATATGCGTGCATATTATTATGCCAAAATATATCAATTCCTGTTAAAGAACACTTACACTATAGCACATTTTATGCAGTGGACATATTCAGTGATGTCTATAGGAAAAGCACAGAATATTTAAATAAATTTACATAGCAACGGAAAGATTTAGTGAGAAGATAGGGACTGTGGTAGAGAAAAGACTAAAAAGCAGTGTAAAAGCAATTAGTATTTCTGGAATAAAAAGAAAAACACTTTTAAAGATTTAGCATTCCTGAAATATAAAATGCTTTACACATGAGATTAAAAAGTATCACATAGATAAGACACAGACAACAGAACATAGTAAGAGATATCTAATAAATATACTGACCTACATGCATTAAGTAAAGAATTGTACAGGGAGTCAAACTGGCTGTGGAATTAGAGTTTAAAGAGGAAGAAGATAGAAATTATTAGAAAAATGATACTCACTTTATGAATACTACATAAAGAGTATATTATCAAAATATCTCTGATGTATGACATCATAGTATGCCTATATTACATTTGAAAACATGTTGAATAAGTTATCTAATCAATAATCTCATTAATTCAATCAAGAGATTAAGCAGGATAGTTTTCCTTTGAAAACCATTGTTGGGACTGGCCAGATAGCTCAGGGGACTAAAGCGCCCACTTAGGTAAAGTGTAGTGGCCGGGTTAGATCTCCAGTATGTGAAGCCGACCCCATCCCAGGGCTCACTGAGACAGATCGAGACTGGGTTTGGTGATGTGAGCATGTAATCTCAGCACTTGTGAGGCTGAAAACAGGAGAATCACTATGAGGCAAATCTACATAGTGAGATACTGTAGACCCTATGAACCCTCTACCAAATACATTAAAAAAGAAAAAGAAAAGATAACCATTGTTGGGGGCTGCAGGTGCAGCTCAGTAGAGCAGATGTATGAGTGAAACACTGCAGTTAATTCCAAGTACTGGGAGGAAAAAGAAAAGAAAATCCTGATAGCATTTATTAAATTTTATTGACTTCCCACTGTGGTTTTCCTCTACAAATTTTGTGTTTTTTCCATGATCTCTAAACAAACTATTTTTTTTT
>NDGN010262062.1:0-12901 GCA_002564285.1 Tympanoctomys barrerae
TGCTTTGCTAAGCCTGTTCTAAGTAGGTGCTTTAGACCACTGAGCCATCTCACCAGCCCCTACCCTCATGTCTTAACGCTGGGTTGAGCCCTTGGTTTATATAGGACAAGGATCATTTTGAGAAACTTAGCCTCCTTTCTGCGTCTCAGACTCTACTCAAATCTAGCCTGTGTTTGCCAAAGTAACAAATGTCTTCTCAGTGAGTGTCTACCAGGTGCTACCAGTGACTGTTCTAGGTACTGAGGACACTGTGGGGAACAGAAAAGAACTCAATCAAGCTCTCCTTGGGAGCTTGCAGTTTAGTTGTGGAAGTTATTACGATAAAGAAGAAAGTACAAAGTACACTAGAAGATGGTGCTCTGATAAAATCAGGCAGTGGTCAGGGGAGGTACAGCTATTATTTATTAGAAACCTTGCCCTGATTCTTCCCTTCTCTTCAGCTTTCTCTGCCCCTCAATCTACCTGCTCCTTCCAAGAACACGTTATCTCTCCTCTATACACTGTGCCTGTGCCCTTTACCTGGAATACAGCTCTCCCCAAGTCAGGCCCAGTGGGCTCCCACTCATTCCTACAGATGCCTCCATACCCTGCTGGGGCAAGGCCAGTGGATCTCCTCTGACTGATGGGCTCACTTGAACCACTGACTGAAGAAGGAAGAGGCAGAGACATGGAATGGTGCTTCTCTTGCTGGAAATCACCATTACTGACAACATTAACAACTGGATATGATGTGTGGTACTTAGTCCATCTGGCCACTCTGGGGTCACAGGGCTTAAGAGTCAGCAGGGCAAGAAGCAAATGACTGTGGGTGGTCACGCTAGCTGGAGTCCTGAGTTAGGTCACAGTCATTCTGTGCTTCAGTTTCCTTGTCCACCAAGGAGATAATGTGCAGTTCCAAAGTTAAAGGCAGTGTGATACACTACTCATTACAAGGATGACGGGCCTCGGTATTACTGAGACTTCCAGTGACCAGTTGTGTGTTCTGGGACAAATGACTTTAGCTCTACAAATCTCATCTGTAGAGGAGTAAACTGTTCTCACTTAGTATACACACTAAATGCTTAATGAACAATGACAGTCATGATACAATTTAGAAATCTGAGCTGGATTAGAGATTAGATGAACAGGGTCAGAACCCAGCTGGATTGAGACCAGGGACCAGGAGGACAGAAAGAAGTCCAGGGGAGGAATGGGCAGGTCCCTTCCACAGGAGTGTGAAGGGTACCTGCCCGACCCCTCTGAGCACCCTAGTCCACATAGGTTCCTGTACATTAAGTCTCCAAGCCTGCACAGATCATCTTGTACTTCATCTCCTGTGAGCAGGTGTGCACACTCGAGTGAAAGGCAACCATCTAGGCCTGGGTATGAGCTTCCCCGACAGACAGGAGAGAACACACGGGAGTCTGCTGGCTCTCCTAGCACTAATCAGAGCCGAATCTCCCTGAACGCATCTGTGAGACAATGAGAAGGTCCAGGATGTTCCTGGCAACTGAAGAAAGGAACTCAGTATAGCATGGACTTCAGACCCCTGACCTCAGCCAAACCTCAGTCTACTCTGAGCGCTCCTGAGGGCCTGGGCTTCCTGAGGAGAGTCCCAGGATTGGCAGGGACATAAATAACAGCTAAGTGCCAGGGGCACACTTGCTGGGTCAGAATGCTGGTCTTCATCCTAAGTGTTAGTACTGACAATGCCAAGCTGTCCCCAATTCTTGGTTAGGCCAGGACTCTGTGTGGTACTGATCTAAACAAATGTCACATTATCACTGTGCTCCAACATCCTCACTGTCCAGCTATGAATGACCACTGCGTCAGCTACTGTCAGTGCCAGAAGGACCATGCGGCTGGACCAGCTAGCCTGCCTTCCGCTAGGTGCCACGGTGAACACGGTGCTGAAGTGTCCCAGGTCAGATGGGGGGATGGTGCAGTCACAGCACCAGCATGCAGAATAACCACTGCCCTAGCCAGGCACAGCACTGGACCAACCACAGGGCCACACTGCCCACAGCAGGCTGGGGTCATGGTATGTCTGAGCCTTTTATACCCAGTGTTCCTCTGTCCCCATCACGTACCTGAGAGTTGACAGCCTGCCCCATTGGGATTCGAGAACATTCCAAGGCAAACTGTTTGACACAGAAGTAACAGCCCTGAAGGGGGCGTGAGATGAGGTCAGGAGCGTGGGAGACGATGGCTCTGGTTCTTTCCACTCAGCGCTCCCCCCTGCTCACCTGGAAAGTCAGCTCCATGAGGATGATGCCCCCAGGCAGTGCCCGCTGCAGATGATAAGTGGTGACTGGAGAGCCAGTGCTCTGTAGAAAGCACAGAGGGGACAGTGTTGAACCAGAGGTCAGAAGTCACTTCAGTCCCTCACTGTAATGTCAGTCTGAGTCAATGACATCAGGGCTTTCAGAAATAGGGTCAGTGACACCATGTCCAGGGCACTGCTGACTTCACTATTACAAGAGACTCAGTTACCTTGGGGCTCCCCTCAGTCTTGGTTTTAGGGCAGGAGAAGGAACCTCGACCCTCTGTTCCAAGGATAGCCATGGCCCGCAGCCGGCTGGTGCTGCAGAAAAGAGAGGCAGGACGGGATGAAGGGGTTTGACTATTTCACATGGAGTCATTTTGCAGGAGAGGAAAACAGGCACACAGAAAGGACTTTCTCAGGGGTCCATGCAGAGCAGGTGGTAAGGCCAGGCCAGGGGCAGGGCTCTAGCCACAGCTGGGAAGGGGGATGTGCCAGCAGGGAGGTAGAGACTAGGGCTCTTTCTCTATTATTAGGTATGGAGGGCTGTGAGTAAGGAGTCAAGGAAGGTGAAAGGGCAATGCATGTCTAAAATTTCATTTTGAGCACCAGGTATGGTGATGCATGCTTGTAATCCCAATGCTCTGCAGGTCAGGCAGGAGTGTTGTGAGTTTGAAGCCAGGCTGAACTGCATAACTTAACAGTCTCGGAAAAAAAAAATCATTAGGAAAATTTGAGATGCTTAGTTAGGAACTGTCCTTTGAGAGGAAAAGTGGTGCCCTTTTGATTGAGTAATGACAGCTGCAATGCTTCACAGGCCTGCTATTCTTTATTACTTAACTCAGACAAAGACATAAAAAGAGAAGGGCTGTGACCAAGGACGAAACGGAAAGGGTGAGTGGGTCCATTCATTACACCAAGGAGCTATAAATTGCTAGGATGCATGCTGGGGGTAAAGGTCTTGGCAGAAGAAATGTTTTGCTTCACTCTCAAGAAAATCAGAATAAAACTTAAGGAGTGATAACTGACCATTAAAAATTGGTGATAAAAGGGGCCGGCCAAATAGCTCAGCAGATTAAAGCACCTGCAAGCAGGCGTAGGGGCTGAGGGTTCAATCTCCAGGCCTGCTGTGCTGGCCCCACCCCCAGGGTGCACTGAGATGGCAATTGAGACTGGCGTGGTGGCACACGCCTATAATTCCAGCTCTTGGGAGGCTGTAAACAGGCAGATCGCTATGAGTCCAATGTAGTAGTGAGACCCTGCACACCCTGTAGACCCTTCTCTAAAGTAAAAAAAATAAATAAATAATTGGTGATAAAGGAAAGTTTGACTTTAAATTTTGTTCTAGAAATAGTTTTCTAATACGAGTGTCTTTTTTTTTTTTTTTTTTTTTTTTTACTCTAGTGTCTTATAAAAAGAAATCTCAATTTTGAGGATGAACATAACTGAATAGAAAGTACAAACTACAGTCTGTCCTAGAAACTCCTACCACCAGGCACTGGCTGTATGGGGTAGCAACCTAAGCAGATCTCCTGGGGACCACGGAGGGGCTCCTTTGGCCACTGGGAAATGGGAGCTGGGTGGGGAACCCCAGGAGATGAAGTATGCTTTCTTTTCAGAATGTCCAAAAAAATGAGAGGGCCGGCCAGACAGCTCAGCAGACTAAAGCATCTGCTTAGGCTGGGGTTTGATCCCTGGCCTACTGTGCCAGCCGCCCCCCTCCCCCCCAAGGGTGTGCTAAGACGGTGGTTGAGAAGGTGTGGTGGTGTGCGCCTGTGATACCAGCACTTGGGAGCCTGAAAGCAGGAGGATCACTACAAGTCTGATCTACATAATGAGACCCTTGTAGACCCTGTACTAAATACCACCCCCTCCCAAAAAAAAAAAAGAAGGAAAATGAGGAAGCCTGGGAAGTAGACAGCTGATTACTAAAAAGCACCAAGGAGTCAAAATTGGTCTTCTGGACCAAAGCAGAATCCTGAATAACGAAGAAGTGCATTTTACACTTAAAAAGCATCTAACTAAAAACAGAGACTTGAGAAAATGCCTTGATAGCCTTATAGACCTGAAGACATGAAAGTGTGACAGGTGAGCAGATCATTATGTTTACATAGCCAAAGGGAAGGGGTGGGAACACAGACATGGGAGAGCCAGGTGCTGAGGGGAACAGAGAGCAGGCGCCTCAAAAATAAGACTCAGATCTGACCTAGGCTAGGAAAGGTGGCTGCAGAGTTGCCACTGAACAGAGAGAAGGTGGAAGGTGGTGACAGAGAGCTGCCTCCGTTCCAAGGCTCAGACCAGTCAGTACTGGCCAGGGAGTGAGCAAAAACAAGAACAGTCCCCGGTGGCTTGGTTCCCCAGTACACATTTTTAATCCCAGCTATTCGCAAGGCTAAGGTCAGAGAATCACAAGTTCAAGGACAGTACAATCCCATGACAGCAAGCCTTTTAGAGCTTTCAATGACACAAACGGCCCACTGTGGCATGTATGCTATAGCTTTATCACCACTGGGCTAGGCAATTTAGCAACACCCTATCTCAAAAGAAAAAAAAAAGGCTGGGGATGTGTCTCAGCACACGCTAGGTGTAACCCCCAGTATTGCAAAAACAACACAAAAGCAAACCGAACACACAAGAGGCCATGGACAGTGGTGTAAGCAGGCGCAGTGAGAAGGTCCTTGGAAAGAAACACACTAGCTGTCTACCTTGAGCCATAGTAAATCTCAGGAGAGCCAGGAGAAGCACAGGACATGAATCAGTGTAAGACTCATGTGTGGATAAACATAAGCACAAAACACAACCTCTGAGATGCACATGGGTCTGTGGAGGAGCTGCCCGAGGCTTGAAGGACATGAACAAAAGGGTCCCAGTCCTCACATATACATGCTGGCCCAATGGGGCGAACATGTACAAGGCCCAGGCTGTCCAAGCAGGAGCAGTGTGAGGAGAGGAGAGGAGAGCTCACCTGCGGGCAGGTGAGGGAGGCCGCAGTGGTACGAGAACAAAGCCTATGCTCTGGAGGTACTGCATATACTGCTGCAGGAAGGCCACGCTCAGCTCCTTCAGCCAAGGCTCCTCACGGGCTCCAGGTGGAGGTACATCCAAAGGCTCGCAGCTTCCAGGGGTCTCTCGGCTTCCAGGCGCTGACTCAGGACGATGGCGCCGCTGTTGGATAGAAATTAAGGCTGACAATCTGTCAAGCACATCCCTGAGGGTGGAGGAATGGAGGCCACTGCAGCGGGGGTGGGGTGTTAATGGGACCTCAGAGGAGAAAGCTGGGAATCTTCAGCCTCACCTGACCCTCAGTGGGCCCTGAGGTCTCTGGGGGTCCATGTAGCCAGGAAGCTGGGTCGAAGAGCAGCGCTGTGGCACAGTAGTGCACGAGGCGCGATGACTGTTTCAGGGTCTCCAGCTCCCCAGCCTGGGTACATGGGGCAGTAAGCACTGGAGCATGGCCAGGGCAGGGCTACAAGATCCCCTGGGAAGAGGCAGGGTGGGTCACTCACACTGATGGGCATGCTGGCGGGGGCAGAACGCTGCTGCCAGGTTACAAACAGGTTCTCCATCTTCATCTGGCGCTCCAGCTCTGGGGGCGGGAAGCCTTAGCTGCTGCTCTCTCTGTCCCAGATACACACACCTCTCCTCCTACTGCCGGGACCAGTCCTTACCTCTGCGTTCCACCATCTTAATCTCCAGGAACTGCTGTCCATGGTAAGTAACAGGATCAGGAGGTCTGGGCACGGGACCGAGAGTAGAGCTTGGGCGGGCAGCCGTGATATCCCTCAGGGCCTCATCAAAGGGGAATGTATCTAGGGGATGAGGACCCCCACCCCGAGAGGACCCACTCAGCCGACCCTGCTCTCGGCTCAGTGGGGGGCTTGCACTCCGGATGAGGGTCTCTACTTCCATGGTTGGCAGCAGGAACGGGTTTGGCTCCTGAGAGAGATGCAGCAGCACCATGAGCTTGCAGTCTTTGCCACAGACCCTCTCGCACCCCAGGGGCCCTCTCTGACTTCTCTCCATCTCTCCATCCCCTCTACCCTCCCTGTGTCCTCTCCCTTGCTTCCCTTAACTGATCTCTTAGTGGGCAGAACTAGAGGGAAGCAGGCACCTTTTCATCTCGCACAGGGAAGTCCAACTGGCCGTAATGATGGAAGAGCCCAAGCTTCTGGCTGAGCAGGCAGAAGATGAGATGGGCCCGTGCATTCTGCCACTGCACAAGGCGAACCAGTGCTCTGCCCAATGCTGCTCCCAAGTCTGGAGCCCAGTTATAGGTCAGCAGCTGTAGCTAGAGGTCAGGGTGAAAATCAGGGTCAGGGAAGTTACAGGACCTCCTCCTCCCACCCAGGGTCTGATCCCATATTTACTTTCTTGTCCACCACCTCCAGCAGCAGCAGCCTCTGCCGAGGAGCATTTCGTCCTGAGCCCCCATCGCCTCCTGGCTCAAAGCGCTGCAAAGCTTTGGCAGCTGTGGGATAGGGGAAGGCAAATAGGGGTCTGTGGTGTACCTCCTTTGATCCCACTCTGCTTCCCATGGGGTCAGAGAGTAGGCATCTGTCTCCAGAACCGCCCTCCCCTTGGGCAGGCCCTCACCCTGCTGTGTTGGTCTCCTCCACTGCATGAAGTTCCTTCCTATAAGCAGCAGATGCCGCTCAGCTGCTGGACGGGGAGTTGGACCCAGCTGTCCAGGGGAACAAGGACTGAAGGTCTCTGGCTCTGAACCTCTACTGGGAGACAGGCGTAAGAAGAGAGAACAAGAGTCAGCCAAATAACTCAGCAGATTAAAGCATCTACAAGCACAGGGGCCGGGGTTGATCCCTGGGCCTGCCGTGCTGGCCCCACTGGGGCAAGCTGAAATGGCAATTGGGCCAGGTGTGGTGGCACATGCCTATAATCCCAGTTCTTGAGAAGCTGCAAACAGACAGATCACTATGAGTCTGATCTAGTAGTGAGACCCAAACATCTGTAGACTCTTCCCTAAAATTTATTTAAAAGAGAGAGAGAGAACAAGCACGGGCCCATTCTTTGATACATTTCCTACTCCTCTCAGCTCAACCCATATGGGTTTGACTTCCTATGGGCCCAGCTTCTAGGTGTCAGGGGAAGGTCCCTTCAATTCCATGAGATCCCCAACTCACAGATGCTGCTCAAAGACACGAACACTGGTGTCTCCAGCCATTGAGATAACCAGAGTGGTGAACTCAGCCAGGATGGATGGAAGGAGGAACCGGGACACCATGTGGGTGGAGTTTTTGGACACTGAGGCACAACCTGTAAGGCAGAGAAGTCAGTGTGGGGCTGAGGACAGAGACATGGCCAGGGGACTGAGGGATGGGAGAGGGGCTCGGGTCTCACCAATCTGGACCATAAACTCCATCCAGTGCTGAATGATTCGAGCAAACACAGGGTTCAGGGTCCCCACCTCCCCTTCCTCAAGCTGTGTTGTCCGGCGTCTAGGGGTACAGCAAGATTAAGAAAGTCACATTCAGGTCTGGGGAAATAGCTCCGTGCCACAAGCGCCTGCCTGGCAAGTGCAAGGTCCTGAGTTTAACTCCAAGTATCAAAACAAAATAAAAAACCCCAAAAACTTTCATATAGGACACGTGTATGTTTGCAGGAACCAAACACCTATCTGTGATTTCACATCTATACCGTCCTGTAACACATCACAACACAGTGTTCGCACATGCACATGCACACGCACACGCACACGCACACACACACAAACCTTTGCCTCTGGGCTCCAGAATCTGGGCCTGGTGCTGCTCCAGGAGTCCGAACATTCTCAGTTTTGTGACGCCTCCGACCTCGATTATCTTCTGGCCGATCCAGGACAATGTCATCAGTTGTTTTGGGGGAACCCAAATCTCCTTCTGTTTTACTCTGGGGGCAATGCAGTAAGGAAGAGCTATGGGGCGGGACAGGATGGAGGCCCAGCAGAACAGCAACAAGCCTGCAGGGCTTGGAGGCCTGGGATGCCTGGCGACTGAACTGCCCTAGGCAGATCTGTCAGTCCTGTGCCAGTAAAAGCTGTACCCATCGTGCAGGCTGTTGTAGGGTTCCAATAGAAAAATGAAAGTGCTAGAATTCAGTAAGTCGGGGGACTTTAATGTCAGTAAGGGCTTCCCACACTCTGCAAACTCCCACCCAAAGTACAGAGTAGTTCTATCTCAAAGGAGACCTATGGGGACTGGTGTGGAATGTAGGAGGAAACATGAGGTGGGTAGCAGTCCACTTCACCCCTTCTATTACCAGCATATCCCAGAAGCTACGCCGGCCAGCTTTGCTGGGTGGAGTCACAGGCTCTCCAGGGACAGGAGCAGGGGGAAAGGTGCTAGCTTGGCCTGCAGGGCTCTTGGCTTCCAGGGACACGCTCCTGAGACCTCCTGTGGACACCAGACATTACCTAATGACTTCCAGCCCTGATCATGAATCCCCACTGTGGACAAGGTAGCCCCAAGATCGCTACGAAGAGTGCCTTGCCCCCCTGAATCCGCCTCTTGAGTGAGTGTATGTAACTGATAGCAAGCAGCAGCCGGTGTCTGCGATGTCTCCTGAGATTCCATCCCTCCCCAAGAGGGGGACCAGTTGCCTGTGGTCATTTCTGCTAGTACTGTATTTCATGTTAGTGCACAAAGTGGCAGACAACTGTGAATGTGTATTTCTGATAGGGCCTCCGCACTTTCTCAGAACCCCACTTTTGCACTCTCATATGCCACACTGTCCTGCTCAGACTTGCAACACTCTGAACCCCAGTGGAATACAGTGACCTGTGTACCTGGGGGCGTGTCTTCTGTACATAGTGAAGCTGGCAGCAGCTGCAACTCTATGATGGCATCAGCCAGGGCTTGACGGGCTGCTCCCCGGAGCTTTTCCTCCAGCTGCACGATGCTTATGTTTCCCTTTTCCCACACGTCTAGTCGAAGCTGTGGGGCCCCACTCTGAGCTAGAGTAAAGAATGAGGTCATTTTGAGATGCCCCTAGGTCCCGCCCTACTCACACCCTTGCCTCCCAAAGCACTGACTGGACACCCCATCTTCTGACAAGGCTGCCCCACCTGAAGAGTGGTCCGACAAAACTGGGCAACGAATGACCTGAGTCAGCTGCTCAAATTCTTCCTCTTGTAGCAGGACTGGGGGCCCCGGAGAAGAGGGGGGCCACAGAGCCAGTGAGATGGGGGCTCCTCCTTCGTCCACAAAGGCTAGAGTGATGCAGGCAACCCCTGCAAAGAAATGTCCGAGGCTCAGCTGTGGTACCTAAAGGCCATCCCTTCCACATCCCCCTCAGCTATAAGGCTGGGAGAAGCCCTCTTGGGCACAAGACAAGAAAGGCTTCCCCGTACCTGGTAGTGCCACGGGCCCATGCCCTGCACTGTACCTTTGCCTCCAGTACCCTGTCCACCAGGCTTGTTATACAAGTAGATGTCCAAGTCAGGGAAACCACCTTGTGGTGGCAGTGGGTGCTGGGGAGAGAACAGCCATCAAATATCAAGATTAAGATGGGGGTCCATCATGAGGAATTGGGTATAGGTACAGGAGAGCACAGAAGACACAAGCTAGTAAGGAAGGTGTGTCAAGACAGTATTACAGACAGGGACACAGGGGTCTGAGGTGCCATGAGGGTACAGAGAGGTAAGGACAATCTCACCTGGAAGTGGTTTCGGCTGTTGCTGTCTGTGTACTTGGGAGAGTGAAGGAAAATAAGCAGGTTCTGCCGCAGGTACCATGCCAGGGCAGGAAGCCAGGGCCTGCAGGAGGCAGGTAGGGACAGATGCAGCACCTCTGAGGGGAGACTTCCAGGGGGCTGGATGAACTGCAGAGTGGGAAAAGAGGGTGAGAGCTGAATGCATAGGCTCTGGCCTGGATAGCCCCGGCACCTGCAGCTAAGCCTGGCAAGCACAAGGCTGGAGTCTGGGAGGGAGCGAACCTCCACATCTGCTGGGGTCAGCTTGCAGTTCCGGACCAGCATGACTGTGATGACATCTAGTGTGGCCTCATCCAAGCGCCGACGCAGGACCCGGACGAGCTCATCTGTGATCTCAGGACCTTGACACAGCCATAGTGAGAGGTGAGGACCCTGGTAGAGGACCCAGCTTCTGCACACCAGCCTTTAAACCCAACTCCAACAATACCCTATATACTGAAGGCAGCTAGGTGTGCTAGTTCTGGAGGGAATAGGCATCCATTTTTAGTTTTACCAAGCTATCCATTGTGACTCTGGATACCTGAGTTTTAACTCAAAGCCTTAGTGCCCGGTCTATAAAATGAGCTACAATACGGTAAGGATTAAAAGAGAGTATGTGATAGCCTTGGCCTCAAATAGGGTATACATTACTTAAGGCACAGGGCTCTGCACACCCCAAAATGAACCCATCACCTTCACCTCAACCCACCCCTTCTCTCAGGCCCAGGCAGCCAGCCATGTTCTAGTCACTCAGCACCTCTTCCCAAGCTGTGTTACAATCAGCTGAGAAACCAACTCTTTCACTACCACTGGAATCCGTTCTCTCCCACTCGGCTCCTACTTGTAGAAAACCCAGAGCACAGTGGAATTGGGGAGGGGACAGGGCAGAGGGAGCAGAGGCTCAGAGAGAAGTCTCAGATAACTCTGGGACATCAGGGCTCACTCTCTGACATCTCACGGCCCTTACCTGCCTGCCCCACACCATGCACCAGCAGTTGGATATGTCTGTCCACTTGGCCCACAGGGCGAGCTGCATCTGAGCCACGGCTGGAAGCCATGTCCAGCGGAGAACGGGGACCCTGCAATGACAACTATGTTCAGAGTTCAGCTCTTGGGAGCAAAGGATAAGGGCTGCAAGCATGTTGTGTGTGTCTGATACATGCCGAGGTCTCCTCAGAGTAGATGGGCTCTTGGCTTCGCGACAGAGCTAGGGAGGGGGGCAGAGCCTCCCCTTCCCATGGCCGGTCACTGCAGGATGTCTCCAGGAGCCTGGGAAAGAGTGACACACTGTCTGAACATGTCTTCCTTCACGCCATCCCCAACTCAAGCTCTCACACACATCCCCTGGGCCACATACCGAAGGTAGTACACAGCCTTTGTTGCTCGCTCCTGATAAACAAACATATTCTTCCTGTTCACCACAGAGAAGGCATTGAGCACAGAGCGCAGAGCCTGGATAGCTGGGGGAGGAACACAGGCTGAGGAAAACCCTGTCCCTAGGTCCTCCACCCACTCTACCCTCTCATGGCAGTCACATACCCCGAGAGACCCCCATGCTGGGCCCCATCTTGAGGCGCGAGTGGACTCGGATCACAGTTCCCCATACAACATCACAGGAGAAATGGCCAGGAACAAACTGCATTGTGGCTGCCAGGTACCCTCGGGGTGCACAGCTCTCATCAGCAGCATAATCTGGATGAAGCAAGATCAGACAGGATGCTCAGCTATGTTCTCTCTAGACTGCTCACCTGGGAACTGGCTGACTGGCCCTTTGGTGACAGTAACAGCTCAGAGACTTTCAGAGCTAGCTCAAAGATGCCCAGGGAAGAAGCAAAGAAGTGTGGAGAAGGGCAAAGCATGAGGCAATCCTGAAAACAATGACAAAGGCTTCTGGTTCTGTCATACTGCCTCAGTGACATTATCAACCATTGTCCTTATAGGGAGTTGCAACAGTGACGTTATTTACATAAAAAGGGTATGGTTGCTTATGTAGGCCAGCTGCAAGGAGAGGAAGATAGACCAAGGAGTGATGTGGCAGTGTCCAAGAGCACAGGGCCACAGTCTAACACCTTGTTTGATCCTTTTCAGGTTTCTAGGTTGATGAGGAACACTCAGGGAAGGTGACAGTTTCATTTCCCAGGCACACTGCTGTCGAGTCTCAGCAGCATACAGGGTGTCTAGGAGAGTACAGAATTTCTGTGTAGAAACTGGCACAGAGTACTGGTTGCTAAGGGTTTCAGTGAAAAGCACAGACACAAATGCAGAAGGGCTGAGTCTGCATTCTGCCTGGTCTTATATCCCGGGCTGCTGGCAGTCATCTTCAAGTGAAGGTGCTTCCATGTCCTGGCTCATTCTCAATGTGCAAAAACTGCCCTCAAAACCATGGGAGTTGACTAATTATGAGGATTCTAGTTCAATATGGGGACCGCCCCACAATGCTCTGACATCCCAGTGATGTGAGGTCGGGCTGAGAGTGTTAAAAATAAGAGTGGTCTGATTCTACTTTTAAAGCAGGAGGGAGACATGGAAAGGAGGACCTAACTGCATTCTTCCTCTGTGGCTGATGCGAGAGTGTCAGGAGGCAGAGGAAGAAGCAGGGTGCTAAACCTTTAGCACCACCTCCAGGAGATCATCACGGCTCCTCACCAGACCAGAAATCCCACAGAGGGCCTGTGCCCATGTGTCTGGAGGGGCAGCCAATCGGAAGGCTGGTTCTTCTATGGGTTCTCAGCCTCCTCTCCTCTGGCCTTCTCCAGACTCCTCATCCTTGTCTATTCCCCTTTCCAGGGAAAGATGAGTATTCTAAGCAATAAGACAAGGCCTGGTGGCAGCACACTCTTGAAGACAGGTCATAGCCTGGTCTCTCTTCAAATCATTTCTTCTTTCCTGTCTTATATAGACTCTCCCTACCCTCCAAATTCTCTTCCTGCAGAACATAAACATGTTCAAGTTCCTATCTTTTTTTTTTTTTTTTTT
>NDGN010264301.1:0-10268 GCA_002564285.1 Tympanoctomys barrerae
AAAAAAATCATGTTGTGCTTACACTCGCTAGGTTCTCTGGGCAATTCTTGGAATTTTCTACTATAGTAATTCAAGGGGCCAGGGAGATGGCTCAGTAGGTTAAGTGCAAAGTGCTACAACAGAGGATGCTCCCACACAACTACAACACATCACAGTATTTGTTTGCTCAAGAAAAGAGCATTTGGAGTTCAAGAAAAGAAAAATTAGGGCAGTTACAAGCAGGCACCAGAGACATTATATCATAAGGATCATTTCATTTCAAATTTATTATGGTAAAATTATGAGTTGAATTTTGAAATCAAATCAAATCATGATACAAATCTTAGGTTGTGAAAACCTTGCTGTTTCCATTGCCAAGGAAGACTATTATTTAGATAGCAGGCCGTTTTTGGATTTGGAGGAATCCCAGCATGTATTTCCTGTCTAGAACAATAAAGGAAGCCGTACCACAAGGGTTCATTTTGCTGTTGCTCACTATAAAGACAGCATCCTAATTCATAAAATATCACTGTTCCCCAGGGGTCAGGGCCCAGGCATGTCGAAAACATTACATAGACTATACAAGCGTTCCTCCAGTTTTTAAAATTTTGCATTGCTTTTTTACAAAAATGGAATAGCCATGCATGATGAATGTCCTGCTGCTTAATTTGCCGGTCTTTGGAACTGGACCTCATGTTTCCACTCTTTCAACTCCAAGCTCCTGCGACCTAAAGAGAGGAAGTAATTCCATTCATGCTGCTTCATGAAGTGGCAGGGAAGTGAAACAAAGGCAGATGCTCCGACGGTGATTAGAAAATGCTGATGCACTGTGGGACTCAAGAACTTCCTACCTCTGACAAAATTAGAAACAAAAAATGGAAGTGAAATAAAAAAATTAAAAGATATGAAAGGAAAGGACTTTTATAACATCACCTGTGTCATTTACGTAACATACAAGGTGTTATCAGTTTAAAGTTTTCACCTGCATTTTTAAAAATATATTTAGTACAGGGTCTACAGGGTCTCATTACGTAGATTGGACTCCTAGTGATCCTCCTGTTCTCAGCTTCCCAAGCCCTGGTATTATAGGTGAGCGCCACTATGCCCAGGCTCTATTGCCATCTCAGCATGCCCCAGGGGTAGGGCCGGAATGGCACTGCACATCAGGGATGGAACCCCTGTCCTGCATCTGCCTAAGCAGGCACTTTAGTCCGCTGAGCTATCTGGCTGGCCTTATCATCTGTATGTCTTGTGAAAGGGTGAATGCTATCTGACAGTGAAGGGACGTCATGTAGATTTGAATATGAGGATGAAAAAATCCAGTTTAGGGCTACCGTAAACCATGCCCAAGGCCTCAGGAAAGGAAACACAGAAGTAGGTGACATGGACAGATGGGCCTGTAACTTTCCACTTTACAGAACAGATGCAGACTATGTTTTAGAGTCTTATGTTCATAATGGCTGCATATCACAGACACACACCTGCACAGACACAAACACATGACCCTGAATTTTCTACAAAGGAAAACTTTAAGGAGGAAAAGAATCAGTCATTTTCTGAACTGAATGCATACATTTAGGTAAATAGCATACTTATTCTTTTTTCACTTGAAAATAGTATAACATGGACAGTGGAGATAGCTTGGCAGTCTAAGTGCTTGTCTGGACCCAGGTTCGATCCCCAGTACCTCATGCCATGCCCACCCCAGAAGCCTGGGTGCATCATGCCAGCCACTGGAACTGGGTGTGGTGGCGCATGCCTGTAATCCCAGTACTGGGGAGACTGAGGCAGGGGGAACATTACGAGTCCAAGCTGTGTGGTGAGATCCTGTACCAAAGGCATAAAACAAAAAGGAAGATAATATGACATTTTATAAACTTCTGCATTTTTTTTGTTTCATGTCCTTTTGCATGTACCTGAAGCCAAGAAACAGAGACGAGCACCTGTGATGAACGAGATGGAAAGGGGCAGCAGGGCCAGGTGTATGACATTTGACGACGACGTGATGCGACCCTCAGAAGGTATGCACCCAAGTGGCAAAGCAACTGCAACCTCCCGACATAGCGTCCATTTTTTTTTTACTTTACTTGTAAGGTTGACCAAAGTAGGAAAGAACACTATTTTCCACTATTTAAATTGATTCATTAAAATTTAATGTGATAGACATATTTGTTATGAATTCTCAGTACAAGTTCATTTTAAAACTAAACTACCACCGCAATTAATAAAATAGACTTTTGTTGAGATTTATTTTTTATGAGTTGCTGAAAGAAAGATGCCTATTCAATAAACAGCACAGTCCCCTCACTATGGGAAGTTACATTCTCTCATGAATTCTAAGGCAAAGCACTAAAATTACCAAACAGATTTTATCAACTATCCAACACAGAAAAGGCATTGATGCACAACAAAACAAGAAAAATCTACAATCAGAGGTTTATATATTGCAAGTGTCCAGTGACTTTGGTTTTATGAAATAAAAATGACTGAAAATTTATTACAAAGACCAGGACCAAACATTCACACACAAAACGATGAACAGTCTTTCTGAATTGGAGCACTAACTTGACAGAAATAAATGATTTTGCTAAGAAGCACTATTAAAGTTTTAAGAAATCATTTCAGTACTAAGTTTTGTAGTGTTCATTTTAATTTCCAGGTTTTTTTCCTCTGCAATTTGCTTTCCTTATCAAATTCTATCACACAGAAATTGAACATTTGAGAGAGAGAGGCACGCATTTTTCCTAAAATAATTTCTCATCATCATAGTAATTTTTTTTTTTCGGTAGTGGGGATTGAACTCAGGATCTTGAGTTTGCCACCCAAGCACTTATTCTACTGAATTATCTCCCCGGCTCCCTTCCTATTATAATTTCTAAATTTTAAATTATATTGAGAAATTTTCTTTGGCAGTACCACCCAGATTTCTCAAGTTCTTCCTAAAATTCAGGCTGTGCGGTGTTTCCAGCTTTTGTGTGATCCTGGCTGGGGACATCATGCGCATCGTTCGGTGGATGATGAGTACTCTGCCTCACTCAAATATTCTGTCTTTGTTAAGAGATTCTCTTCCGATGAGTGAGAAAACGGCCAAATATATGACATGCTTTGTTTGCATAGTCACGGAACGGAAGTCCATTTTTTTCTCAGTTAAACAGTGCCAAGGTAGTTTAGGTGGAAAAGATTTGTTGTTTCAGAGTTTAGGTTTCATTAATTTGTTTTCCATAGCTGTTTTTTACTACAGTAGGTAAAGAGCTGATGTTTTGAGATGAAGCCCTTATAAGTGAGTTTATTTTTTTATAGTAGGACAAGGGAGGCACCTTAAAGTGGTAGAGTAACACTAGATCTGAACTAGAAAGATGCCCAAGACTTTGGGAAAGCCCTGCAGATCCCATGATGGTAATCTTCAATAAAAGTTATGGATTAAATGAGAAATGGGTACTTGCTGGGTGGTTGCTCTATTACTCTTGCCTGTCATCATTTATCCATTGGTCCTGGCTTCCTGGATATTTTAAAAATTATAATCTCTTAAGATGGTAATGTGCAGTTAACATCCTCCTACAACACTGTCACGAAATGCTACAGGAATCACAGTAATAAATACAGGAGTAGCCAAGAGATTATCCGATTATACACACGTTCAGTTTGGTACCAGTTATTTCAGAAATGTCTTGGTCAGATCAAGAGAATTTTTATCCTGAAGTTTATAACTGCTGATTTGAATAATCAAATGTCTTTTTTCCCCAAGTGACAAAATAGTCATAAAGAAATCATACATCACCCACCAACCTGCCCATTGATTTGCTCCTTCCATCAGTATAGTAGCATTTTTTCCTGAAAAAAAAAAAAGAAGAAATAAGCTGAAGAAAGTCACAGGAAAATAACTCGAGAGCAATGAATGACACCACTACACAATATTGAATATTTCAATAAACCAAGTTAGCTATACTAAAAGAACTTGACACTTCAAATAAACCTTAGAATATAACACAAAGATGAACTAATGTACATTCTTTTAACTTCAGAATGTGCTACTTGTAACAAAATCTCTTTAAATCTCAACAGAATTTCTTTGAATATATATTTTAATTGTGTTTTTAATGCCAGTACCCTGCCAGTCATTGTACACTAGCCAAGTCGGTTGGGTTCCATGTTGTATGAAGTGTTCTATCATCAGTTCATCCATCTGTCTGTCCATCCATCTATTCATCCATTCATCCATCTAAACATATAGGTAAGAAATCCTTCTGATTTTCTAAAAATGCAGAAGGTTCTAAACCACTAAAAGCTTAGAGAAAAAAGATAATCTCTGTCTTCAGGGAGCTTCCTTCGCTGTTAAGATAGCAAGCGATCAGCTATACCAAAGCAGGATACTGTGGAACACTCTGCTTACTGAAGAGTCCTGGATGGGGCCTCAGTCCAGTGCTGTAGTAGAGGAGGCAGAGGGGAGCCCAGTGGACTCCCTCTGGAGTGTCTAGGTACTGACGTGAGGAGTAAACTTCTAGATAAGTGGTTATGTCTAGCTTGGTAGACAGGGTGGTGCTTGAAAGACAGTGAAGGGGGCCAGGAGGACAACAGTTGTATGAGGAGAGAACTTGGAATACTTAGGTGGCAGCTAAAGCATATTTTAAGAGCTGAGGACTTCTAAAGAGAAGCTCAGTGATGAGCAAGTGACACAGTGAAGGGGCTGGGACCAACGCTAAGCTAGGGGTTTGAGAGAGAAGCCAACCAGGAGCTGGTATTCTAAGTGGGCTCAGCAGGCTGGGTTGAAGGCAAGAAAAACACTTGGTGGAAAAGGGTCATTTACCCCTAAGAGATTCTCTCTATATTCTCAGACTGGATTAATCGAGAGTTGTATTTCTGTCCTTCAATTCCTGAGAGCATTTTGCTCTGAACATTTACTAAACAATGTTTCCACATCAGCAACAACCACAAGGAAAGCCCAATATATGTAGCAGTTGACTTTAAACAATTCCTGGTATCAAGAAAGAAATCCAGGAACTAGAGTAAGGAGAACAAATTTCATAGTTATAGTTATCAGTAGGAGCTGTGGAAAGGAATTTATGAAGGACTGGGGCACATGGGTGGTGCCCGGTTTAAGGGTTAAGCCCTGTGGTCCATCTAAGGTTCTCTTAAACATTTTGAGAATTATTGTTTTGTTTTGAAATGCTTTGGAAGGATTTTTTTTAAAAGATCCATGGCAAAGTCATAATACAAAAATACATACTTTTTTTGATCATCTGTAAGAGCAAATTGTCAATGAAAATTCAAGAAAAGACTCTCTTTCTCCTTTTTCTTAGAGCATTTACTTATGGAAACTTGTCCTGATAAGCACCAGCTCCATACTTTGTAATGTACATAAATTCTTTAAAGGATCAGATGGGGCTTTTATCAGCTCTAAGGCCCAGGATGCCTGCCTGAGGGTCCAGAGCACCTCTTCGAAATGCAAAGCTTAGTAGAGAAAGCTCCTGGGAGAAGAGCCTACATTTGGTGGCAGCTATCTCACAGATATGCACAATTTTATTTTTGTTTTATTTGCATCCAGCCAGCACCCCAAGGTCCTGGTGAATGTGAGATAATTAGGTTTGAAAAATGGTGCTGTCAGGGCCTCTTAGTTAGGGACTGCTGAGCTTAGTTAGGGACTGCTGAGCTTAGTTAGGGACTGTTGAGCTTGAGAATTCTGATGCAGTTGGTTTACATACATAAAAGACTGAGGTTATTTTCTGTGTTTCAATCCTCTGTGACTTCCTTTGTTATAGTTCAGTGTTTGTACTTTATCTTAACTGACAGGCTGAGAAGCGATTTTAGTATTTATTTAATAAGATTATTCTCTTTCTTTTCCAGTTTTCCTGAGTTGGGGAAGGCTTAAATTATATATTCTTAAACAATGTGTATTCTGCTTTCTAACAATCGACAGCCTGCAGTCCTGCTTTTATCTGCATAGATGAACCTGCAGGACCAAATCATTTCCTGTCCCGAAGACGCTATCTGGTAGTTGTTGCAAGGCCTACTCTTTACAACAGCTCTTTTGCCCCTTCATTTTTTCCATTCAGGAAATTCTGCTATTTTATGTCTTACCTTGGGGTTGCACTTACCTACCTATCTCATGACAATAATGTTTATCTCATAAGAACAATGGCTCAAAATGATAAGTAAATGATAATCTGAAGCAGAGTTTACAGCCAGCTCCAGTGGGTCAGTGGCCACTCTGAAGACAGCTGAGCCATCTCTGGGAAGGCTGGTCTAGGGGTAGGAACTGGAGGGTCCTCACCCTCTAGAAGCTGAGCTATTCCTGTCCATTAGATATGTTGAAGTCTACCATGTTGGGTTTTGTTTTTGACTGAGGTAACTTTTGCAGAAACAAATGATCTAAGTTTAATTTTATTTGTATAAAAATTGTTCTCAGTGTTTTAGATCACCAAGCATATGGTTGGTATATTTGTAGGACAGCAACCTTGAGAAAATGGGAGGTTGATCCCACATTGCAGAATGTACTGGATGACAGAAATATCTTAGGATTCATTGACACACTTCATGGATGAGAGAGCTAAAAGTCAATAGCTGTCACCTTTGAATCAAAAGCAAAGAGGCAACAATGGGGCTTGATATTTCTGGAATATAGAAAATACAGGCAAACTTCCTCCAGACACGATAGAAGCTGTAGAGAGTTACCTACTGTAACCATCCAAACACATTGTGTTACTTTTGAAGATCTACCCTTGATCTTAGCCAAAAGGTTGAGAATGATAGTAAATTTGGAATTTTGAGTCCCATATGATAGGTTGTATTTTTTTTTTTGGAAAAAAATCAAGACAGAAGTGGGCAGGAAATGTAGATACGATGACATTTTACAGATATATGCAAGGAAAAAATTTAGATAAAATGCTAAAGATTCAAGTCCATGAAATAAGAAAGCAAAACACTTGCAGAAAAGAATAAATCTAATAAGGTTTTCTGAGTAATTGTACAGCTTTTCTTTGGGGAAAGTAACAGATCTCAAAGATAAATATGTGTGTGTGATATCCCAAGGTAAAGATTTTTTATCCATCAAATTTAAAATCTCTTGTTCTAAAAAGAGACATGCACGTTTCTATTTAAATTCTTTCCTATTTTTGAACACAGTTAGCTCTCACTTTCCCTTGGCAATTGGTTCCGGGATCTTACGCATAGAATGTCTGTAGGTGTTCCAGACCTTTATGTCAAAAGGTGAGGAATCTGCATCTAGCCTATGGACCTTCCCTTGTACGTGTCAAAGCACTGCTAGGTTACTTGTGGTACCTAAGGCAATGTCAGCGCTCTGTAAGCACTCGTTGTACTGTATTACTAAAGGAATACTGGCAAAAAAAGATTGCATATGTTTAGTATAGAGAATTCATTTCAAATATTTTTGATCAATGCTTGGTTGAACCTAGAGCTTTGGAACTCATGGTTAAGGGGGAGCAACTGTATCTTAAATTTTAGACCTATTTTCTTGGGTGGGATGAGAGGTAATTACAGATGTGCTACCGTGGAGACATTTGGTGTTAGAGTCTATGCTTAAGTGGAATTCTCTTGCTATGTGTTGGTTGCCAGCCCATATTTCAGGTGTACCAGATAGGTGAGTGCGAAGCACTCATTCAGCAGAACGTATAATAAGTGAAGGAGAAGTTGATTACTAAGGAGTGAGGTAATGACGTAGTTGTTAAACTAATCTAGGAAGATATTTCAAAATAATCCTTTACTCTAGTATTTTTCACACTCTTTCCATGAACATGAGCATCAGATGGAAATTAGGGATGGACTACATTGTATAGCTCCCTTTTGAAATTTACAAAAATTGTAAGGAATATTAAATTATTAAACTCTCCAAGACAACACATAACATCAGTGTCATTTAAGGTATTTGTTATAATGTGTGTACCTAATAATGTGTGTCGCCTTCATGTGATAGTTCATGTAGTCATATGTAATAGATACTTTCTAACCAAAGGAGTAAGTGTGACAAGGAAGACCTCATGGGTGTACTAATTATTCTGACCATTCCTTTCAACCATTCCTTGAAATTTCTTCAAAATAACAACAGTAAGGAATGACAGAGATAGACAGCTGGTAAGTAGAAAAAGCAATACAGCCATGTGCTATTATAGACATTGTGTTCATTGTCTCTGTACATCTTCCCTTACAGACAAGTAAAGAGGGAACAAGCCAGGGTGGTGACACACTCTTATAATCCCAGAGTTCTGGGAGGCTGAGGCAGGAGGATTGCCAATTCCAGCTCAGCCCAGAAAACTTACTGATTCAGTGAGACCCTGCCATAAATAAATAAATAAATAAATAGAAATGTAGCTTCCTATGAAAGGATGGATTCAATCCCCAGTACAATGGGGGCAAAAAGAAATGTTTAAATTATAGAAGTATTTTGGGTAAAGCAAACATATGTACCTGATCAGATTGGATTAAATGCTTGAACCCCTCAAAACTTGCAAGTCTCAACCTTGATACCTAATAGTATTTTGGAGGCAGAACACTTTAGATCTCGGGGGTGGACACCCCATAGTGTGATCCGTGTCATTTAAAGGAGAAGTTGGAGGCCAGCAAGGGACTTCTGCTCACAAGTGAGGACTCAGACCAAAAGGGCCCTGGCAGGAGCCCAACGCAACCTCCCTGGCACCTGAGCTTGCAGTTCTGGTCTCCAAAACCATTAGAATTCATTGCGGCATAAACACTCACGTGGCAGTTTGTTACAGTGGTCCAAATTGGTCACCAGGGCCTGTTGCATGTATGCCTAGCTGTTTTTTGTAATGAAAAGTAGAACTTTTCTAGCGATAGGTCCCCGAGCCAGGCTCTAAGATACACTCTGCCCAGCTCCAGGGCGCAGACTTCCGCATCCTGGCAAGCACTGCTGCTGCGCCAAGTCCACGGGCGGCCCCTCCGGGTCGGATGTTTAGCGCAGATTCCCTCAGTGCGAACTGCACGCCAGCGCTGAGCCCGCTGCAGCGGCTGTGGGCCGGAGCTGCCCGGGGCTTCCCTCTTACCCTTCAGCAAATTTATCTGTATGTAAGGTTAGCTGCGGCTCTTACAGCCAGTGCTGGCCCCAGATACTGCAGCAGGGTGAAGGTGCTGGGAATCGATGAAGATCAGAAGGGAAAAGCTTTCAGTGGTTTTGTCTTGGTATCCGAAAACGTCATTTTCTTGGGTGCTATACTTCTTGTATGTCTTGTGCTGACAATGGGAAACCAAACCAGAATAATTTTAGGTTCATTCTCTAGGCCAAAGGCAAGAAAAAGGGCCGGAAAAATAGCTCAGCGGATTGAAGCACCAGCAAGCAGGTGCAGGGGCCGGGGATTCAATCCCTAGGCCTGCTGTGCCGGCCCGACCCCGGGGCGCTCTGAGGCAGTAATTGAGACTAAACGTGGTAGCACGAGCCTGTAATCCCAGCTCTTGTGAGGCTGTAAAAAGGCAGATCACTACGAATCTGACCTACTAGTGAGACCCTGAATACCCTATTATCCCTTCCCTAAAAAACAAAACAAAACAAAACACCTATGAAAGTCAAATATTTTGGGTGATGCTAACCTATGTTACTAATTGTAATAGATTCCAGAAAATAAATACTTTTGTAAAGATATAAACAAAGTAATGAAAGGGACATATAACCTCGCCCCTTAGAAGTAATCTTTTGATTATATTTTCAATCCTACTGCTATGCATTTTATATGACTAAATCCCTTTGCATGAATAAATGTACTTTACATTTTAATTTTAATATTTACTATTTCCTGACAGTCACTAAGAACTCTTTATACCCATTCACTACAAGTGAATGATAATAATTGTAAATATATTTTCTAATTTGCTTAAATTCTCTATTGTTCAATAAAAGGACATTTACTTATATTATCTACAATCATAAAGTTGAGTGACTATTTTCATACACTTGAAAACTATATTCATAATAAAGTAGAAGCCACAGAAAATTTTAGGGCTTTTAGAAAATATTTTCAAGGGGAACTTCAGAAATTTCACTCCCACTGTGAATAACGAGGTGGTTATTTGTCACATCTCTCCTGGCTTTTGCTGTGGAAGTCTTTGTTAAGTTAAAAGTTAACTTCTTGTCTCTGCTCTGCATGATATTGTGCAGCATGAACAGGTACCTTCCAAGAAGGAAAGACATCAGCAGGCAGGTGCAACATGTTTTTCATAATCGGCATGAAGTCATCTATTTCTTTTTTTTCTTTTGTTTTTTGCAAAACTGGAGATTGAACTCAGGCCCTTGTGCTTGCCAGGGAAGTGCTTATTCCACTGAGCCATCT
>NDGN010264876.1:0-13805 GCA_002564285.1 Tympanoctomys barrerae
TCTCCACTCTGTGCAGGGATTGCAGCTGCAGGGTTACACCCCAGGCATGTATGCCAGGTCTGATCTTTACCAGAGCTGGGGTGGGTGTGGATGTGGGGTTGCCTGGAACTGGGAAGAAAGTCCTACTCGGCGAGCGGGGTCGGGGACAGCGGCGGAGTGGTGGGAGGCGTCCTAAGGGTGTGGGAGAGGGTCCGGCCCACGCTACTCCCGAACTGCGACTGTCCCGTGGGTGCAGGCTAGCAGGAAGCTCTCCGCACACTCACCGGAGCGGTTGTGGGGGTGTATCTGGGGTTACCTGGAACTCGGAAGAAAATCCTACTCAGCGGGCAGGGTCGGGGACTAGCGGCGGAGTGGTGGGGGGCGTCCGAAGGGGATGGGAGAGGGTCCGGTCCACGCTGCGCCCGGACTGTGACTGTCCCGCGGGCGCAGGCCTTGATTATTTTCTATCTAGGTCTTATTTTGGGGACAGTGTTGGATTGCTGAATACAATCTCCTCTTTTGCAGGATATTTAATATAGTCTCTTTTTGTGGTTGAAACTCAAACATTTGAAGTAACATGGTAGCTCTAGTAGCTTTTTCTTGGGCTTTGATGAATAAAAAAGCCATGGCTTTTTTTTTAATTTTTTTTTTTATATACCCAAGTCTTGTTAAGAATGTGGAAATCAGGCTGGCAAGATAGGTTGGCGGTCTAAGTGCCTGCAAGATCATGAATACTTGGGCATAGTATTCATCGAAAGACTCAGAGACTCCAGTACAGATTTCTTGAACTGGAATTACATATTTGTACAAAAACATCACCCAATCTTTTTTTTTTTTTTTCCAGTGTCATATCCTCTGAAGTCCTGTTGCCTCTGTGACCCTTGATGCTGATTTTCTGTTTTCTTAGCTCCAGATACCATAGCTTGTCAAATACTTCTGGGCTTATCTTGTTTGCTTCTCTTCTGTCAAGTGATTGCATGTTTCCCAACATCTGAAAAGAGTTATTTTGTGTCTTGGCTTTTAGAGTAGTTAAAAAAGAAGGCCCCTATTATTAGAGCATGCAACGTAATGGACTCATGAGTAGCTGAGCAGTGCTTGCAGTTTTGTGTTTGATATTGTTAACATTCTGCACCATACAAATGATAGCATGTGTTATAGACTCATTTATGAACTCATTTTTAGTCAATCTTTATTTTAAACAACTTATTGTTTATATTGTTTATTAATGGAATAATTGGAATCTATGCTCTTTTTCACATTCTTTTTTTTTAAAAAAAATCTATTTCTTTTGTTTTTTATTCTTTTAAAACTTGTGTTGTTGTTGATACAGGGTCTTGCAGTTTAGACTTGTTAGTGATCTTCCTGCCTCAGTCTTCCCAGCACTGGGATTACAGGTGTGTGCCATCATGCCTAGTTTTGGGGTTGATGTGGTGTGTCTAGGGTTCTGGGACTGGCATGGCACGTGGTACAGGAGACAACTCGGGATCTTGCAGGCACTTAGGCTGCTGACCTATCTCCCCAGCCCTCATTTCCACATTCTTAAAGAGACTTGGGTATATCAAAAAATGTCATGGATTTTTTATTTATCAAGAATCGTTCCAGGTAAAAGGTCATGTAGAACCTTTAGTTTTCTTAGTTATAAGCATATTTATTAATTATGATGAAATAAGTTAATAAACTATTTCTTTGAAATGTTTTCAATATAATTTGAGGTGAAAAGTGATTACATGCTGGCCTATTTTATAAAGAAGTACCAACAAGAAAGAATTCTTTCCATAATAGGATGTGGTGAAAAGAAATGCAATAAATATGATTTAAAGGGCTTATCGACTTTCAGTCAACTTTTTGCTTAATACATAAAAGGTAATATAAAACTTGGAAAAAAACCCAAGAAAAATAATTAGTTGGTTTTTCTTCTTGGTAGGAGGTAGGGGGCTCACTGGTGAGAAGATGTTCATTAGTAGGTTTTTGTTACAGAGAGTGTTTGTAGGCATCAGTAAAGAATGTTTATCTTTGCTTGCAAATGATATTGCCAGTGTCATGAATAACTATGAGGAGTATACAAAGGCAAATTACCAAATTTAAATTTGCACATTTA
Organism: Tympanoctomys barrerae; assembly: GCA_002564285.1. Taxonomy (NCBI): domain Eukaryota; kingdom Metazoa; phylum Chordata; class Mammalia; order Rodentia; family Octodontidae; genus Tympanoctomys; species Tympanoctomys barrerae. Next base: position 2,078 of record NDGN010264876.1, read on the forward strand.
TTGCAGCTCCTTGTTTTAAATGTCTAATGCCTATTAATTCAGATGTCATGATTTTTTTTTTCTTCTCCATAATCATTTTGACTGGATAACTCTGGAAAGCATTTGAAAGAAGATAAAAAGTCTTTGTTTTATGACTGCCTTGTGAATTTACTGGCTTGAGCCTTTTTTGGGCCTTGAACTTGGAGAATTTCCTATCCATTTATAACTTCAAATAATCTTTAAAAAACAAACTTTGATGTTAACTTTTTATTCTTTAGAATGTGCAACTTTACTCTGCTAATTGTCTATATGACAAAGCACAGTAATCTTAAGACATGGGATGGTTGATATTACTCTACTTTTACAGAGGAGAAAGCAGAAGTAGGAACAGGTTTTTGTGCATTAATCATGGACAATTAAATGTGGCTGAAATTGGAACCGAAAGACAGGATCTAGTAGAATGAGCTCAGAAGGGAACAGATTGTGGTTCTAACTGTATTGCTCCTTTTGAAAAATTTCTTACCTGAGCTTCATTTTCCTTGTTTGTAAAGTGCTGGGGTACAAAAAGCAAGCTTTTAGGTCATTCTAGCTCTGCAGTTTTATGGCGATCTTTTTCCTTTTGACTTTTTTCTTTATATTGTGTTGCTTCCTTTTGTTTTCTTTTTGATGTACTTTGAGTTCCATTTGATTTTAATTTCTCCTCTTCTGTTTGTGCCTTGAAGGAGTTTTAATGAAGGGGTGGAAAAAAATAATAGCATTTAACCACCAAGCGTACAATGACCCTGTGGCTTAGGAATAGTCTGGCTGACTTTCTTATTAGTGTTTTAATATTTTATTATTATTGTGTTATATAAAACTCATTACAAATTGAAATGATATGGATTTCAAGCACCCAGATATTCACTGTTGTTTGGCTTTTATTATTAATCTTTTATATGATATTGGGTCTTCTACTAAACTTATAATATAACAACAAAGAGTTATCAGTAAACTAAATTTCTTCACAAAGACACTGTGACCGAATAGAAAAGTAATAATTATTTTATGCTTTTGAAATTAAGGGCATTAAAGTTAAAAATATCCAAGATAAAATACATGCTTCAGAGTTTTCAAAAGTATTTTAAGTAGAGTTTCAGAATAGTAAAGAAATGAAAAGACTACCAGATCTTTCAACTGGGTTACGAAATTGTCCAAATCAAAGTTTGGACTTTCTGGAGCCAACTTAGTACTTTTCTGTGACTGATAAGTCTGTAATTTGTTATTAAAATATCACAATTTCAGTTTTAGACAGTTGAACAGTAAATTGCTAAGATTAGGATAAATGGCCAATTATATTAGAACAAATGTCTATTGTTTTATTCAGCTTTATTGGAGGAGAGGGAGAGTTCACGGTACTGTTTACTTACAGTGATGATTTAAAATTTTCCTCCAGAAGAAAAAGTCCATGCCACATTTGTGGAAATGGTTAAGCGAGCACAGTAACGAGGAATTCAGGATGATTTAGTGCAGAGCATCAGGCAGGCGTCCTGGCATGTGCATTTTAAACAGTACTGTGCTGTCTCCAAGCTTGCCAGAGCGTAATCTGTAAGCAATTGAAGCAAAATCAAAATCAGAAACCTAGGAGGGTAATATTGTTTTGGAATTGTCAAGCACAAGACTTTGGTTTGGGTTTGTTACGTCTGGAACCGAAATGTCACATGTGGCACACATCATTTAAAGTTTATTATTTTAACCTTAGACCTCCTTGTTTAAAATGTATGCTATTCAGGGCCTTGCATCCCAGCATAAGCATTTTTATTCTATTATACCCGAGTCTGTGCCAGCCCCATGGTGAGCATGGTCAGACCATAGCTGGTTGGGCCCGTGTGGCTCTACCCTTTTGCTGGAACTGCCAAATCCAGCAGGTTTGAGGGGGTGCTCAGAAATTGAGGCATGGCACCAGATAATTGAAACCATTTTCTCAACATCTGGAAAAAACCTAATCCAGTCATATGCTCTACTGAAAAAGAAATCATCCCATGCTATTGCTGGGAGTTGCAGGAAAGTGAAAGTGGCGTCATTTCACGTTACAGAAACATTTCCACAGACAGCCTCAAAAGCCTGTGGTTACAACGTGTGACATTCTTTTTAAAATTCCTCATGAAATCAGCAGAACATGTATCTAGCAGTTATTTGGAAACCTTTCCTTCCATTGGTACAGCATAATAATGATCCTAGAGATCTCTTTTCCATATCAAACAAACCTATGCTGTTTCACTTTTTGGCTGACTGATCCTGGCTCGGAAGTTTTTAATTGTCACTCGCGGTAACTTCTCCCTTGATGTCGTGGTTCCTTCACACTAGCAGGAAGCAAGTTGTCCTTGCAGATTAAGATGCAGTGAACTTGAGTTGGCTTCAGAAGAGATAAGGTGCTGACAAGTAGGATGTATTTTTACTTGCAAACTCTAAACCAAGATTTATAGATTGAGAATCTGATCAATTTCTTTTTGCAGAACTTGAACCTCTTCCGTGTAGTTCCAAATCAACATGTCCACAGGGGCGTTACATGTCCTCCCAAGTTTCCCATTACTTTCAGTAATAATAATCACATATCGATTTACTGTTTCTGTAGCACTTTCTGTTTTTACAGTAGTCATCTATGGGACATGTGGGGTAGAGATTTTTTTTTTTTTTTGCTTTGAAAGTGAGCATCCTGAGGCTCAGAGAAATTAGTAGCTTGCTCAAGGTCACACAGCTCATAAGGATACAGCTAGTTTGCAAATAGGTTTCCTAACTCTGAATCTTGTGCTCTTCCAATTAGCATGTGGTGCCTGTGTCTTCTTACTAAAGTGAATTTTTTTGGACCAGTTTTCAAAGCAGTTTTGATGGAACATATCCAAGAGCTGTTTCTGTGGAGCTAACAGCATGGAAATGTGCAGTTTCTCAATCAGAAAGTGCTCATTATCTTGAAATCCTGAGACTGCCAAAGATCAGTGTGAAACGGTTTCTTACATCTCTACTCGTGTGAACATAGCAATTTCTTGCTTCTTCACTACAATGTGTGTTTCTGTCTTATCATCTAGACAGTTATTTGCATGTCTATTTCTAAATCTCAACTCCTGATGGCCAGTTTCAGCCCTATTCATCTCTGCTCCACTGTGCCTTCCACACTGTCTTACATGAAGCTGATGCTCAATGAGTGTTTACCAAAAGAAATTAAAGATGTTATGGAAGGATTTGAAGAATCTAAATATACTTTCTGGTACTATCTGTATCAATCTGTCCAGTAGAACTTTCTGCAGTGATGGAAATGCTCCATATTTGGGTTAGTGGTTAATGTTACCGGAGAGCTGAATTTCTCATTTATTTAGATTCAAGTTAATTTATATATAAATAGCTGCGGGTATCTGTCTGGTAGGTACTGGGTCAGACACTGCTGCTCTATATTTCCATATACTTAAATTTTGTGAGATTCTTAAATTCTGATTGCACTTTGGCTATTGTCTTCACTGTTTTTTAAGTTTAAAAATGTTTTTAAATCTTCTTAATGCATATTAAAGTTACATATTAGTGGGGTTCAATGTGATATTCCATACATGAATATTGCTTGCACTGTTCTTTTTTAAAAAAAAATGTGTTTAATACAGGGTCTACAGGATCTTACCACACAGACTGGACTCGTAGTTTTCAGCCTCCCAAGTACTGGGATTACAGGTATGCGCCACCACACCCGGCATACTCGTGGTTTTTATTTTTTATGAGAAAGTTGTATAGCCAGGCTTGGGCAAAGAGTTGAAGCTGTTGGCTGAGATTTTCACTGGCACCTAAGGTCAGTAGCCCTTTATAGTTTTGAGGAAGTGGGTATATACGACTTGTCCCTTGAGAAGGGCTCTGGATCTTAACGTGGAGATTTCTTAATTTCTTGAAGCCTATAGTCCTGGCTGGTAGAAAAGACAAGGTCTATATTTCCTAAGAAAAGGAAATCTTCAGTCAGAAGGAAGAGGAGGCAGGAAGTTGATATTTGTTAAGCAGAGTTTTTGGGTACAGTTTGAATGGTGTTTCATTTTCTGTAAGAATCTTTAGACTCTGTATTCTTTCTTCATATACAAGGCTATATCCAGCAACAGGAATCACCAAGTTATGCATTTTTTTTTCTAGTTATAAAACTCCTAAGTTCTTCCTCTGAAGTTGTCGTCTTGGGATTAATAAAAAAAAAAAAAAGAAAAAAGAAAAAGCAGCACTCTTCTCTCCTTTCCCCACCAGATAGCAGAAGCAAAACCTACCCAGGAAGAAAGAAATGCTGTTCATGCAGGGTGGACCCCTTTGATCTCAGCGACTTCTAAGAACCTCCATTCCTCATGCTGTGGCTTCTGCTACTTCTCTCAAGGAGCCAAAAGGTTAAACAGAGAGAACGGCAGGAGTGAAATGGCAGCCAAATGGAGAGTCCAAGCAGCCCTTGAATAGATATCTATGTGTTATTATGTGATTTTGGGTGCAGGTCCTTTCTCAGGATGTAAACAGTGCTCTAAGGGTAGATTTTGTGCTCTATTAAAAGTAAAACAAATATTTAGGAAAGGAAAATGGATGCACTGTTTGTATTCATAAGTAATGTTAAAAACTGCTCTAAGTGAATTCCACATTTCAGAATTAAAGCTTTAACTCAGGATTGGCATCATTATTTGTGAAGGGACTCCAGAAGGTCTATTGTGACTCAAAGAGCAGGGCCTGCCCTGAGGAGCCTACTAGCTAAGGCTAGAGAAAACAGTTTGATATTAATATTCTGTATTGTGTATGAAACAGGCACTTAGCAATATGTTCAGATTAATGGTTTAACCTTCCTTTCTTTTCTTGTAGAGTTGGAAGGAAGGGATTATCTGTCCCTTTAGGCAGGAGATGAAAGCAAAGCACAGAGAGGTAACTGACCTGGCAAAGCTCACAGAGCAATCATGTCTCTACCTGCATTGGCATTTGAACAGGGAACTTCAAACCCAGAGCCATCAAGCTGCCTCTCTCCTCAGTAGTAAGATGACAGCTGCACTCCCCAAGCAGATGTAAGGAAGCCCACCTGTACAGAATATATAAATAAATGTGCAGTGGAGGGAACGAAAGGCCTCCATCTGGGGAAGCTGTTGGCGAGAAGGCAAAGTGATACCTACCGTCCTGGTTCTGATTATCCGAACTCTTTTAAAAATAAATTTTGGTTTTGGAACAATTTTAGATATTTACAGCAGTTGCAAAATAAGTACTTACCCAGTTTCTTCTAATATTAATGGTTTGTATTTGGCTTCCTGACCTTTGCAATAATTTTGTATGCATGAGTGCTCCTTAAATAGATTTTTGTTTACAATTGAGTTTTTTCCCCCTACTTTTTCTCTAACATTTTCCAAAAGGTGTCCTGCTAAGATAGACTACCTTTTATATATGAAGAGAAATCAAGTTAAACACAAAATTTCCATTATAAAGTTGCTGGAGAGTGTTAGTAACAGTTAACACTGATGAAAATGGGAGGAAGAAGAATATCTGATATGACAAGAGAAATAACTTTAGCATAAGGGAGAATCTTTTTATGTAGTTCTCAGGATGGAAGTTGCTTTGTCCTCTCAGAAACCATTAAGGCTCTATACAAATATGACAATGACAAAGACCTTTGGGAACAGCATTTATAGAATATATACTAAAGGAGGTCTCCATTTCCTTAAATTGGATTTTTCTGATAGTAAATAGAAACAGAATTAGCCAGGTCCACAAAAATTTGCTTGATGATAGTGTTTGACTTTACAGTTCTCAAGGTAAGCAACTTCAGGCTGAGAATTTTCTGCAGTGCTTACAAGGAAGTGAAAAGTAGATAAATGAAATCAGTGGGAGTGCAGTGGTATCCAAGGAGAGGAGCCATCTGCAAAGAGAAGAGCTACTGTGAATGGTACGAGGGTAGGACCAAGCCAGGAATAAGGGTTTTACCAGTTGTTTGGTGAGAAATACTAGCACTACCATTACATTTGTTTATCACTTAGGTTGATTAAATTGGCAGTTATGCTTAAGGTAGCTATAGAAGGAACTATATGGAATTCCCAGTATTTGACAGTTTCTGATCCATCCACAGAAATGACATTTTCATATGATTCAACTAGTAACCTGTGTGTGATTAATTCCCCCAGAGTCTCACTTGGTTGCACTTTATATTTTTGTTGTTTTTCTGACTTTGCAAGTAAATAATTGTATTATGATCACCTATTTGAATTAGAAAAACCCAACTGACATTGATTATGAAAATATCCTGAATGAGTAGATCAAGGAGCACCTCTTTTACAGAATGCTATCTGAACAGGTTTCCTTCCTGGGAGCCAGACAGTGCACCCTTGTGTTGTAACTGTTTTATAATTTCTTTTCAGGATCAAATTGATTCTCTGTATTTTGATTTGTGATTTTTACAGGTTTAATAGTACTCAGCACCTTTTTTCCTCCAAAGATTTAAGCATACATCTGAAAATGATTATCATCCTAAACCATAAGGTTTAGGTTTTGACCATAAGGTGGCATCATATCACATTTTATTCTGAAGAAGCAGGTTGCTTTTTAGCTCACTGAAATGGCTAATGTTTTGCACATGTCTTTCAGCTGTGGATGTAAGACATTGAATTTTGAAGTTTATAAGCAAATATTAGAAGCTGATATCTCTATATAGAAATTTAACATTTTTTCCTATATTTGATCTTTCTATATTATCACTGGGAAGTAATAGAACAAATTATTACTGTATTAACTAATGCTATGTTTTTCCTCATTAAAATATGTAAGGCAGCTTCTTGCATATATAGAAGCTACTGAAAAATATTCATTGCATGATTAAATTAAAATATTCCTTTAATAGGCCTTACCCTCAGGAATTCATTTTCTCATTTGTCAAGTTGAATTTACAGCATACTTTTATTGCTATGACCCATTTCTTATCAGGATAAGAAGCTTATATCATGAAGAAGTTAAACTCAACTGAATACATTTAATTTCCCTACTATCCTTTTAGAAATACATTACTTTTTTTTCTTTTGTTTTTAAAAAGTATACCATTTTCCTTTGCTTAATTAAGACTGTCTAGGACTTGTGAAGTACATACATGCACTGGTTTACTGTCTGATTGCTTGATTGAAAACTCTGGCTTTGTTTTGAAAAGCTGAGTGAAACTTGGTTAATTTTCCCTGTAGAAACATTTTGTACCTTGTAGAAAACACTGTAAATGCTTTCCATATAAAACCTCCCTCTCTTCGTATGAAGCGATTTTGTTCTTGGAACTTTGTAGGCTTGTGGGAAGTCTGTGACACTTTCCCTGCTGGGAACCCTCCCGGGAGGCATGCTGCAGGGCATGTTAGAAGTAGAGATAGGAATGTGGAGACGGAGTACTGAGGACTATAGTCGTGAACTCTTGGAGCCTTTAAATTTTATATTGACTGGTTATGATGCCAAAAGAATAGATTGAACAATGAAAAAATTGTTAACTATTAAAAAAACCAACAATAATTCTACATTGTGTAAATCAGCTGGGATGATGTTTTTGTTAAATTGATTGAATTGATTTCATGAATTGAGGTTTGGATGTACCCTAGATATTAACCCACCCCCATTTTTCCTAGGTAGAGCTCTGCTTTAAAAAGAACAAAATTATGTTTCTGTCTTTCAATAAGTCAGAACTTTATAGTTAATATTTTCCTCTCTGAGCCAAAATGAAAAGTCAAAGTAAAATAAGCAGGCATTGTGAAACAGAGGGAACCATTTCAAGAAAGAAGATTGAAGAAGGCCTGAGAAGAGGATCTTGGTTTAAGATAGAGAATGGGACACCACATCCGGCCATATAAATTTGGCTTTGAATTGAATGGGTGGAGGATGGAGTGGCAGTGGCCATGGAGAACCACTTAAGAGTGGAAAAGAGCTTGACCTGTAACAGAGAGAGGAAACAGAAAGAAGAGCAGTGTCCTGGAACATGGGTGAGAGGAGGTAGGATGAGGTGGAGACATAGGCCAACACCATGGTAAGGACTTTTGGTTTTTGTCAATCTATTTTTAATTTGTTTGTGCAGGGAAATGGGTTTTATTTAGCCAGTGTATACATGCTCATAATGTACTTGGACCGTTTTAAACTCCTACCACCTCTTTGCCTTGCAAATATGGATCTTTTAAATGGAAGGCAAAGCAAAGAAGAGTTTCAAATAGGGAAACAATTTAATCCTATTTTCCTTTCCTTTCCTTTTTCATTCTTCCTTTCCCTTCCTCCCTTCTTCCCTGACTTCTACCTTCTCTTTCTCCCTTTCTCCTTCCCTCCCTTACTCCTTTCCTTCCTAGGGTCTCACTCTGTAGCTGGCCTTGAACTCATGGTAATTATCCTGCCTCAGCCTCCTGAGTGCTGGGATTGTATGCAAGCTCTACCATGCCTGGCTTTGTTTACAGTGTTTAAAACAACACTTTGGGAGCCGGGGAAATAGCTCAGTAGAATAAGTGCTTGCCTGGTAAGCGCAAGGTCCTGAATTCACTCCCTGGTACCGAAACAAAACAAAACAAAACAACAACACTTTGATTCTTCAACATTGAAGTGAAAAATTTTATATCCAATCAATGAAATGTTGCACAGGAATGAGAATGAATGATTTGTTGCCATGTTATATAACAATGTAAATAGCATGTCAACTCATATAATGTTGAATGAAGAAATCAAATGGAAAAAAATATACAATGTATGAGTACATTTTTGTTCCTACTCTAATGCATGATTTGCATACTGGTCACAGTTTGTGAAAATTCATTAGGTGTGCAGTCATGATCTTATGTATGCATGTTAATCTGTAAGAGGTACAAAGGGTTACTTTGGCTGCAGAAAAGAGAATACGTTGTAGTGGACAGTGGAATCCAGAGGATCAATTAGGAGGCTACTGAAATTTTACAGATAAAAGATGATGGTGTCAACTAGGGTAGTGGTAGAAATGAGAAGTGGATGTGATCTAGATCTACTTTCAATTATAGTACAGTATTAAGCATCAGATGAACACATGAAATTACTGACATGTGATGACTTGCAGCTATTAAAAGTGACAATATTTTATGGTTCAGTCTCCTAGGAATGGATTAAATGGGCATCCTTGACTCATTCTATTATTGTTTCTCTAAAGTTTAACTCTTAGGGTTTTTTAAAATCTCTTTTCTTAACATTGCAATGTTAGGAATAAAATCTTATGGTTTTGCTTAAGATCAGATGCAGAGCTTCAATGCCTCTTTTCCATTCAAATAACTGTATTGCTTTCTCCAAGAAAAGTTGAACTGTAGCTTTTCTCCCACATTTTTACCTATGCTAGGATTCATGTATCAAAACCGTAGTTCTTAACTATTTAACTGACATACTGGTAGTGTGTCTTCCTCTGTAAGTACAGTGATACAGTGACTGTCAAAGCCTTGACTTTTTACAGGCCAGGAATTAAGTGTACCATCATGTGAAAGGATAAATTGCACTTAAAGATATGGATGTTAAATTCTACACTAAGATTCCTTGGGTCCTCTCAGGTAGTTTTCATGTCCATTTAAGTGGCCTTGTGTGGGTTGTCAGATTTATAAGAGAAGCATGGGATCAAGAGGCCCCTGACTGGTACAGCAGGGCTCTTTAAGTTTTGAGCACTGAGGTGTCTTAGCTGGATGGCTGAGAAGTACAAAGAAGCCTGCACAGTAAATGCTGACCCTAAAGCCCTTTCTATTGTAACTGGAGCTTCAGATTCATATCCACCAAATTGACATGTGATAGTCTAAGGAGAAAACAACCAGGGAAATGGTCTATTGAAAGTAATTTACTTTCTTATCTATCACATTCTCAAATGGCCAACATTTGAGCAAAGCACTGGGAATATAATACCCATATTCTGAAAGTTGAGAGAGTCTAGGGAAAGCATTTTAATATTATTCATGTTCATTTTTTTCTCAATGTATTTTTTCCACACAAACATATAAAGTAAAAGTGGAAGAGGTAGATGACATTCGATCTGTACTTTAACCAGCTTCGAATGCATTTTCTCATATCTGAAAAGCATGCCTCCTGGTTAGTATTAGATTTTTCAGAATGCACAGATGGAAAATAGTTACCGGAAATCCTCTCTACTGGATTTATTTTTGCATTGTGCTTCACTGAGTATAGAAGTCATCTAGAAGGTTCTAATTTTCCCCCCAAGGACTATCAAAAAACAGCCCCAAAAAGAAGGGTGGGAGGGATTGGGGAAGCAATCTGTAAATGTTTCCTTGAAAGATGGCCTTTCCTGCCTAGTTATAGAGTGAAATTGATTCCAACCTCTAGATTTGTTGACCTGTTTGTAAGACAGAAACTAAAATGTGAAAAATTGAAAGATTTCCCTGATGATAGATTTTTTTTTTCATTTTTCAGATGCAGCTAGTGTGAACAATCTAATGACTAGAAAGATCTTCAGACCTCTGTATAGTGCTGAAGAATGTCATGTTGAGAAAGGGCACGCTTTCCCTATATCATTGCGCCTTAATCTTCTTAGATTCTTCTACAAAGAAATCACATTAATCAAATCTCCTTTCTGCTATATGAAAGGTACAGACTGACTAATGCTCGACTTTGGGTGAAATTGGATATGGAAAAAAATCCTGACTTTCCTTAATCTTGTGTTGTTGGAGTCTTAGTTCAGGACAGTAATTTCTAGCTCTGATTTTATGAAATCCCAGCCTGGTGCTTCCAGTGAACCCCTGAAAGACACTCTTAAGGAAAAATCCTCAACAAAACAAACTTACAACCCAATTTATATTTGAATAAATATAAAATAAAATATTTGCTTTAAAAATATTTAAGAGTAGGATTTATGAGTGTATTTTTTAAAGTCAAATAAACAGCAAGGATTTTATGTTGTAAATTCAAAAAGGCTGAAATTACTATTTATTTGGCTTACAAACTTTGCTGATTACAACAGAGACAAACTATGTCTAAAATGTAACCTGATTTAAAGAAAAAAAAAAAGCTGAGTCCAGAAACCGTATATTTGAAATAGGTTGCTTTTTCAAAGTATGTTTCTGGGGAAATTATCTACCTATTTCAGTAGTCTATCTATTAGTCAAGGTATTTCTAAATCTTATGAAAACTGTGCCTTTTTTTTGAAGTCTGAATCATACCCTTGAATATCTTTTGGGAGGAGGATGATATATATATATATATATATATATATATATATTTTTTTTTTTTTTTTTGGTGGTACTAGGGATTGAACGCAGGACCCTGCACTTGCCAGGCAAGTGCTTTTTATACTGTGCTATCCCCTGGGGCCCTGAACTGAATTTTTGGAAAACCTGCAGTTGTTCTGAGCTAAGTCTAGAAAGTGGAATATGTGGTCAGTGTGGATATTGTTGAATTTTGAAAAAATTACATTGTATTCATAAGTCATAGCACCAATTTATATGCTATAAATTATAATCTTTCAATTTATAATGTAAAATGTAATTTATAGACCTTATTCAAATTTTGATAGTTATTTCACTTGGAGTCTGCTTAAGCTCAAGATTCAGACCAGAATATCATATATTATATTCAGTTCACTTAGTTGCATTTTCCTTAGTCTCCTCTCCTTGGTTTCTTCCAATAGAGAAAAATTTCCCTATTCTTTAAAAAATATTTTATTATATATATTTTTTCTTTTTTTCAATAATTTTATTGAGAAACAAATAGCAATGAGAGTTTCAAACCAAATTGCTAGGACAGTTTCAATAATTAACACATTGCATACATTTTTCCTAGT
>NDGN010265867.1:0-11064 GCA_002564285.1 Tympanoctomys barrerae
GTCCCTGTGCTTTGCTAAGCTTGTTCTAAGTAGGTGCTTTAGACCACTGAGCCATCTCACCCATGGATGTGATTTAAATTTACTGTTATATTTTAATTTGAATTTCATTAATTACCCACTTTAGTACTGTGAAGTAACAAATGATTTAAACATTATTTACTAATAAAAGACTTAAAAGACTATCTTTTTCTTTAAAAACCCAATAACTTTCAAAACCTCAAATTCTGTTTCTCCCTTTTCAAAATACATATTGTATTACTGATAAGTAAACCTTAATGAAATTTGTTAAAGATCAAAGATACACTATAAAAAGCAACTTGCTAATCATGTGCTGGACACATTACACACCACTATCAGGCTCTGCTAGGATGAGGGGGAGGTCACTGCACTGTGACTTCTCAGTACTGGGCGCCTCCCTTGCTGCATCTGATAGCCAGTCTGTGATAGAAGTGTGTATGGTGCAAACAACAGAGTTGCCCCACAAGCTTCCTATTCCCCGGGGGACAGGGCAGAACAGCACAGAGAAAGAACCTTGGCCATTTCCTGCTCCAGCTGCAGTCTCCGGTGGACCTTCTGCTGGTAGGTTTTGATGACGTTTTCCACATGTTGCTCCATGAAGAATTTGAAGGCATACGGGGAGTAGCTCTTGATGCGAGACTCTCTTTTCTCTTCGTCCCTGTTGTTCCTCCGTTCGGGCACCGGTGAGGTTTGGATCTGCTTCTTGTCCTTGCCGGCCTTGTCACCCTTGTCCCCTTTGCGGCTCCTGTCCGCTGCCGCGGGCTCGGCAGGGGACCCGCGCAGGCTCTGCTCCATGCCGGCGCACAGGCCGTCCAGGTCAAGCTGCTCAGACTTGCTGTGCAGCAGCAGATGCTTGGGGTAGGGGGGCGGAGGGCATCGGTCCCGTGGGAAGGCTACGGCCAGGCTGTGCGTCGTGTCCTCCTCTGTGGCTGGGCTCTCTGCAGAAGGTGCAGGCACCCAGGCGGGGTGTGAGGGCCCCACAGCTGTCTGCGGCTCAGGCCGCAGCACGCGCACGCTCTTTACTGGGTGGAGAATGTGCGCGGCAGTGACAGCCGTGACGGTGTTGGGCGCGGGTAGTGCGGGCTCAGCCTGTGGGCCACTGAAGGAGTGGGTTCTGCTGGGCGTGGGGCCACCGGGCCGGAAGGCGAGAGAGCGGGGCTCGGGCGCGGCATTGCGCAGCGAGTCGCGGCGGGTGGGTGCAGCCGGCCAGGGCTCGTACAGCTCAGCGTGCAGGCCACGCGGGGGCGCTGGCGGGCCAGGTGGGGGCTCCGTGGGGAAGAGCGAGCCACGGGGGCCCAGGGCATGCAGTGGGAGCCCTGGGGGCTTGTGAGGCGGCGGGTACAGCCCCACGGAGCCTGGGGTGCCCAGGCCAGAGGCCGGTGGGGCCCCCGGCGCCTGGAAGGACGGGCTGCGCTGCACGCTGTAGCCCCGTGGCTCCCCCGGCCCAGGGGGGCGTGTGCGGCCGTAATGGGCACTGTAGGCCTGTGGCGCGCCGCTGAGCTGGGTCCCCGCGAAAAGGAAGCCTGCATAGGGCCTCGGCCCCTCCTCCAACACCACTGTACTGTCTGAGCAGAAGCCCGCACCGTCGTAGGCCGCGCTGGGCAGCGGGGAAAAGGCCGGAAAGCCTTCACGCGCACCCTCGAAGCTGGGCCTCCGCGTCACTGCGACTGGGGTAGGCATGAGGCCCTTGCCTGCAGCAAAGACAGGAAGACAATCAGCCTGGCACCCAATGGGTCCTTCCCTACTAGCTGTTCCCTCTAGCGATGTCCAGGGGCTGTGCTGTGCACAAGGCCTAAAAGGAGGACCCTGAAGGTGTATGTCCGCTTGGGGCCCACTCACCCTAAAGTGGCAGCAGGGAGAGGTGCAGGCTAGAGAAGGGCAGTACCCGGTGTCCTCACGTCCCAGAAGACACATCTAGGACCTGCCTCCTCATGCTGCAGAGCCATCTGGACAGCACCTCTTTTCTACTTGACGAGCCCAAGTTTTCTGGGCACCTGAGCTCACTGCTCCCAAAATCTAACAAGGGCAGGATCACAGCCATTGTTCAAATGTCCACTTGGCTTTCACCTATTTTCCAAAATAAAGATTTTCTGGGGGTTTTATCTTTACTGAAATCAAACAACATTCATACAACAACAGAACCCACATAAACCCCTTCCTTCAATTATCCAGATGGATTTCTGTAGCTGCTTCCTGATTCCTGACTTTTCCATTTAAAGTCTCTCATCATTTAAAATGGATGCCTGGGAAGGATGGCCAAGGTGCAGTTCATTTGTGCACTCCAACCCTCTGCTTGCTTTGGCAGGGGTTACAGTCCCAAGGTTCCACCTTGACACCATGGTTATACCCCTGCTCCCAACACCTGGCAAAGCAAGGCCCAGCAGCCACAGCTGGGAGCACAGAGCACACGAAAGGCAACTTGGCCTTCACTTTTGGCACCATGCTCTAAGACACAGGCGGCCAAATGGGTAGGAGGTAAAGGAAATCCTCTCAAAAAGGAAAGAGAAATATTGTGTCCCCTGAACAGCAGAGATACAAATCACAAAAGCCTATGAAATTTTCTCATGTATCACGGCAAGTGGATTTTATCTTTGCCTTTCCATAAAATGGGGAAACTCCTTTTGCAAATTATAATGAATCCTTTAATCACACCCCAGGGACCTCAAGAACCTGAAACACAACTCACCCATCCCACCCTGGAAAGGACCATTGCATCCCCTAGCTAGTGAGGCAATGGGTGACTGTCTCTTTCAGGGGACCCTGTGAGGAGCCCAGCACACTGCATACAGCTGTTGGCCCTGGCACGTGTCTGCCTTGGGACAGCTGCTCTTGAGGCAGTGGTGATATAAAATGTGGGCTTTAGAAGCGTAAGCCTCATAAGCCTTCCTTTTCAGATGCCTCCCCAGAGCCAAGGGAAAGTTAAAATATTTTCACTCTCACTTTGGCTAAATCTTTCTTTCACAGAACAAAATAAGCACACACCTTCTAGGTAAGTCCCATGACTTGCTGCTGTGTCCTCACTCTGGGCCTGACTCTCACAGGGCCAGCTTGCTCTCTGGTAAGTAAATCAAGGGTTGTGCCTATCTCCTGACTGGGGCAGGCTGGGGGCCTCTTTCTGCAAACTGCTGTGTTCTCTGATCACAGATCTCTTCATCTGCCATACTGAGGCCTGCCATTGAGGCTCACCTGGGGAGGTCTGCTTGATGACACGCACGATCTGCTCATTCCTGGGGTCCAGGTAGCCCATCTTGCTAATGAACTCCAGGGCAGCCTCGATGCTCCTGCTGCCAGTCTGCTTGAGTGCTCTGCCCGCCATCTCCTGGGGGAAGCATGGAAAAGTGAGTGCATCAGAGCTGCTAGTGACCTCTGTCCCCGCTCCACACCTGGCCATGCTGTCACACTCTACCTTCCCAGGACTGCTGGGCTATGCAAGATGCTACAGATGCTCACAGGAGAACTGTGATTGGTGGTGCACAACTGTAATCTCAACACCCTAGAGGCTGACACAAGAAGAACACAAATTTGAGCCTACCTTGGGCAACTTAATAAAATCCTATTTCAAATTTCTAAAAAAAAAAGCTGGAGATACAGCTCAGTGCAAAGACCCTGGCTTCAAATACCTAGTACTGCTAGAAGGGTGTGGGGGGGGGGGAGAAAGAGAGGGAGAGCAAGAGAGAGAGAGATTGCATACAGGTGGCCAAGGTCCTGTGTGTGACCGAGACAAATGCCAAGCACATAGCACAGCAGACTGCTGAATCCATACAGAAATTTGGTGGTGGACCTGTGCGATGGTTAAGCTTAGGGGTCAACTTGATTGAGGTGGGAGCTGCGTAGGGGTTTAGTAAAGGTTATTTCCCTGTGTCTGGGGGTCATGGGGTCTCTGCTTCCTGGCTGCCATGACTGAACAGCTTGCTTGGCCAGCCCCCTCCACCACGCTGCGCCTGCCTGGGAGCCAGCTGACCAGGGAGGAAACCTCTAAAATCACAAGCCAGATGAACCCTTCCTCTTCTAAGTTATGGGTCCATGCCAGGTACTAATATAATCTGAAGGAAACTTTAAGTTCTCCCAAAAGAGCTTTTGTGGTTGGACTAGTAAGTCCAGGATAAAGGTACAAGTTTAGCTACAGAAGGAAGTGGGAGAGGGGAATCCAGCAATCTGCTGCAATCCCAGCTCACCCCTCAGGCTAGCTCTGGGATCAGCTAATATACTTTGGAGGGGAGGGCCTGAGTACTGAAGAGTCATTTAGGCAATGTTTACTGAATGCCTACAGTTTACACTGTGCCATACCAGTGAAGAGTAGTAGGGACTTGCCCTTAAGGACCCATTTAGTGGGAGAAAGAAGACAGGTACCACTGAAGCTGGAGGAGGCTGGTCTGCATGGGGCATATCCCTTAAAACTGCTTGTAGGATGGGCTTAAGACAGATGCCCCAATGGCCACCACAGAAGAGGTACAGATAGGGTGGATGACAGAGGCAGTGACTTCCTCCCACCCAGAGGAGAGGGGACGGCCCAGCGAGATAAGAAGATAGAACAGGTATTGTGGACAGAGGCCTGGATGGCTTGAGGGGACAGGGAATGGGGAGCTGCAGTCCAAGGTCAGGCCATCCTGGGTTGCACCTCTGTCTTCAAAGCCACAGGAATGGTGAAACAGGGAAAAGTGAGTCTGAAGATGAACCTGTGGGCAGCCATGGATGCAGATGTTGAGGCACTCAAGTGGGTAAGGTTGAAGAGCCAAGAAGAGATTAGAGACATGGCAGTAGACAGAGAGTGTGAAGATAGGCAGAGAGCCTGGAGGGCAGCTCCCAGACCCAGAGGAGGCAGGCTGAGGGCGAGGCAGTAGTGGGGACACTAAGCAAAGGCAAGGAGAGGCCTAATGGGAGTAGAGACTGCAGACAGACCTGAGTCAGGAGGAAGGAGGGTGCAGAGGCACTCAGGGCAGGGAGCACTGTGGGGCATCAACCACTCTGTTGACACAGCCCCTACTGCCCCTCGACAGCTCCTTGTTGCCTGCATTCATGTGCCTCTCAGCTGTCCGTGTCTCCCTCAGGACTAAAAGAATCTGGCAGGACAGGAAACTACATGTTACTCACAGCTATATCTGCCCACCTCACACAGAGCCTAGGATCAATTAAATGCTTAATATCCATATGGCCATTTAACATCAAAACCTGCGCTCTGTTCCTGGCTGAACACCAGCTCAGTGGTAGAACATTGCACTCTCAGTGTACTTGGCTACACGGGCTGCAACATGGTATGGGGCCCCGCAACATGGCAGGGTGGGAGGCAATAGGGGCAGAACTCAAGGTGGCAGGCTTTTTCTAGGTCTACTGCCACATGCTGCACTGAAGGTGTGACAGAAGCAATAGCTGGAGAAGCACATTAAGCTGGTCATGGTGATATAAACCCAGCATTTGGGAGGCAGGATTGCGGCAAGTAGGAGGCCAGCCTGAACTATAAAGCAAGATACATACATATCTTAACAACAACAACAAAAAATTGTCAGATGGTAATAGGAACAGAGCTAGGCAGATTACTCAGGAACTCAGGCAGGAGGATCACCTTGAGTTCAAGACCTGTCTGAGTTATTAAGCAAGACTCCATCTCAACCAAACCAAACCAAACCAAACCAAACAAAACAAAACAAAAAGGAGAGCTGTTCTGTCCAGCAGCACTTTGGCTGACTGGAAGAGCACATGCTGAGTATCTGGACATGTGTAGAGAGAAGGTAGTGAGCCTGGGGGCCACGCTGAGACTTCGCCTTCCCACTTCACAGCTGTGATGAGGTCACGTCTGCAACACACTACAGCTGGAGGAAAGTGTGCTCTAAAACTGTATCCAGCAGGATCACTTTAGACACAGCTAAAGTGGGTAGGGCCAAGGTGAGGAAGCTCTAACTGCAAAGGGCACCGAGTGTTCAAGTGCTTCTTAGGAACAAATGTGCCTGCCAGCCCGATCTTCTCCAGGGTGAAGCACCAGTCCACACTTGTTGCTGTGCTCTAGGTCAAGGAAGTGACAGCTCCAAAAGAGACCAGTGCCCTGTGTGTTTACAGGCCACATACTGCTGTACACCTAGGAATTCTGCTGAGAGAAACCAACAAGAGGGGGGTCACAAGTGCAGACTTGTGCTCATAGGGCCGCTTCAAGTAGCAAAACCAAACTAGTCATGAGTTAGCTTGTTGCTAAATAAGCTAACCCTAAGTCAGTCGGGGCTTGCCTGTTATCTGTCCATCACCTGTTGTGCAGCAAATATGTGGTTTCTACTTATGACCTTTCAGAAGGGGCTGCTTCAGAAGGGGCTGCTGCACGACCATAGGATCATGCCTCGCTGTGTGGGGCAGGGAGTGCAGTGCAGGGCCTCATGCATTTGAGGCAAGTGCTCTGTCACTGAGCCATAGCCCAGCCCCTCTATGTCTGTTGTAGGAACTGAAGGGGATTCAGAATCTATTTGTAAATTGGTATAGAAAACATCTCAGAGTGGGTAGACAGTACACAAAGAAGCACGAGGGAGGGCCAGGGATGATGGTGCACACCTATAATCCAGCACTTGAGAGGTTGATGTGGAGGATCATCACAGTTCAAGGCTAGCCTGGCCTACACAGTGAAACCCAGTGTCAAAACAAAACAAACAATAAAACAGAGGTATAATGGAACCACAGGTCTCTCCCTGGAGGAGGTGCAGCCAAAGTCCAATGGAGGCACTAGGTCTCTCCTTTCTTTCTCAAGAATGCTCAGAGATCATTGCTGCAGAGTCCTGGTCTGGAACTATGTGTGGTCATTGCAAATGCAGGTAGGGCGGCACAGAACCACTGAGCCAAGGTGGAGCAGCAGCCAGGCTTCCTTCCGTCTGCCTCCTAGCAGCTGGGCTGCCTCCAGCAATTCCTTTCCCTACTCTGAGCATCTGTGACACAAGGCTGACCGAGTTGCTCTGAGGATCACAGGAGACAATGGCACATTTCAATGCTGTTTCTGGGCAGCCATCACAGTTCATACAAGTATCTTAGTTGTCTAGCCAAAGATGACAGACTACGCAGGCTTGGCATTTAACCTATCTAATACTTAACATTTATTCTTTTCTCTGTTCAGTTCCACAGAGAAATGCAAGTTGTTTCCCCCAGATCTCAACACATACTTCAGTCATTTTCAAGGGACCTCCTACTGCCATCTGCATTGACCTCTGCAAGGGCTAAGACATACAGCAGGGGAGCCCTCCCCTGACATGGGGAACATTGGGGAGGACATTGGTGTATGGGTCAGTAGCCACAGCACAGCAATGACTGGTGATGTATGTCCCATAGATGAATGAGTGAATGACTGAATCAAACTCTCATCTGCTGTCAGCAGAAACAAAAACTGCCAACAGGGACCAAGTCAGGAGATGGTGCCTGGCCCCCTGGGTAGGCTGCCTCTGCTATGCAGGACATAGACACTTCACAGTCACAAACCATGACAGCAGCTGTCCACAACCTCTCTAAATGCTGCATAAGACCCTACTAGGACATCTGGGACATTCTTCAGGGCAGCCTCTTCTACAAAGGTAGATTTGTCGGGCTGGCGAGATAGCACAGTGGTCTAAGTGCCTGTCTGGCAAACCCAATGTCCTGGGTTTCATCCCAGGTACCACATGCTGTGCAGGCCCCAGAACCAGGGGCATGTCACACTGGCCACTGAAACTTGGTGTGGTGGCACACACCTGTAATCCTAGCAATGGGGAGGTTGAAACAGGAGGATTACTACAAGTCTGAGCTGCACTGTGTGACTCTGTATCAAATAAATAAATAATTTTTAAAAATTTCTTTTTATTTTCATTTTTTCAAGCTCTAGCAGGTTTTATTAATGAAAAATTCTGCTTGGTGTATTTTTCACTGGTTTGTTCTGGCATGTTTCTAATGATATCAGAATCACCTGGATCAATGACTGCCAGTGTGCATACTCTGTATTTTCCACATGTTGTGCCCAGTTCGATATTACTGCCCCTGTAGTGACGGACACCAGTTTTACCCAACATGGCATAGTACTCTATTTCAGATTTCCTCAAGGCTGAGCAGTTGTTGGCAAGGATGACCAAGTTTGCTCCTGTCTGATCATCTTCAGCGTCTGCTTGTACCTCAGCACATATTTTCCACTTTTCATAACAAGTTGGAGTCTAGAATTGATGGACTCCAGAGATTTTTTTGTCTTCTTTGTGGCCACTATCTTCCTACCTTAGGTGCAGACGGCCCTCAACCAGGAGCAGCCAATAATTTTTTTTAAAAAGGTAGAATTGTCAATATTGTCCAGCTTATATGCTGCTTACCACTACTACTAATAGAAAACACAATAGGCCATTGAGATTTTAATCACCGTGTTCTGCTTAGCAATGTGCATCAACAGAATTCTACACACCACCCAAAGTTCTGCCTAAAACATTCCATGAAGCTTACTTGAGAATTGCTTAATATCTTTGGAAAGGGCTGCTGGCCCACTAGGAACTGAGACACCACATCCATAAAGTTAGCCTTCTAGACAGCAGGGCTGGAGCTGGAGCTATCCTCAGAGGCATCACATTTGGCACAAAACACCTATGCTGCTTAAGCTGGCTTTGTCATTGGCCACTCCACACCACTTACTGCCATGGTACAATGACTCAGTATATACCAAACCAGACTCCCGCTTCACCCATCCTCCTAGCTATTCTTACCATGGGAGGAGCATCTTGGCTTTGAGGTTTCCTTCACATCTCACGTGCAATCCGGAAGCAAACGTAGCTCTGCCTAGACTCCAGTGGTAGATCCTAGATGCTTTGGAAGTAGAACTGATACTATTACTCACATCCAACCCAGCAAAACCTGATATGACCCCAGCTCCATGGCCTCACAATTTGGGCCACAATCATGAAGATAATTGCCTGCTGTGCTTCTCTCTCCAGCCTTTTTCTGCTTCCCTGTGAGCTGTTCTCACAGGCTCTTTCCTGTGAGCTGCTCCTGCAGGTTCATACATTTTCAAAGGAAACTTCTTCATCAGACTCACTGAGGAAGGGGAGCCAGAAAAGCTGAGTGCTGCTGCACCAAAACAGTACTAGAGGCCCAGCTGGCCTCCTTCCCAGAGCACCTCTAGTGTGGGCCTTGGCCCAGACAGCAGGAATGGCTCTGCTCCTTCGCCTCAGAACTCCTCAAGGCTTTCTGCCATGGGGCCCAAGCCAAGCAAGGGATTTTAAAGAAGGTAAGATGAACAGAGGTTTCTAACTGCACTGGTTTCCTGCTGCTACTGATAGCTCTAGCAAAACTTGGCCTTGGTTATATAAAGCATATAGCCTGTATTCTCTGTCTCTATCTCTCTCTCTTCCTGAATGCAATAGGGATCGAACCCAGTACCTCATGCATGCTAGGCAAGTGCTCTACCCTGGGAGCTACTCACGCAGCCCCAAGAGTTGCACCTTAATAGAGCTGTTTTAAAAATCTGGTATCTTTCCCAAGAGATTTTTCCTTTCACATTTTATCAACAAAGTGGTGACCTCTGGAAATTGGTACTATGCACAGTGAAGCCTGGAACGTGTGGGATCTGCCCCATCTACTGGCTGCCAGGGAAGGCTGGCAAGTACTGGGGCAGTTTAACAAAGCAGACTACATGCAGAACCCATGAGCACTGCCCTCCTGCCGCTGTGCCAGAACCTTGGGCCAGTGCTCCCAAGTGTAGGGACCCTGAGCAGCTGCAGAGATCTCCCAGGGGTCACCCAGGCCTCTGCAGTGGCCGATCACCAGTCAGTATTTATCTATCTCACCCACACTTCCCACCTCTACAGGTCCCATGGGAAGCCTGCCCACCAACACCACTTCCTGCTGCCCGCCAGCCAGGAGGGTCCAGTCACTCTGGACACCCACTAGGAGCCTATGCGTTCCTGCTGACAAAATCCTTTCTCCTCTGCATGCATCCCCACCATAAACAAGGCCTGCAGGGTCAGCTGTGGGAGCTACATGGCTCCTCCAGTGCACTAACTGCAGTCTCCTAGGAGCTGGGCTTGTAGTTTCTATGCAATGAAATGGTTTTACGAACATCACTATGTGACAGAAAGTAATTTAAATTCAGTGACAAATTATTATGTATGAAGGAAGGAATTTCCTATGGAGATCCTCCCCAACCCCTTCCTGTTGAGGAAGCATTTTTCAACTGTTAGCAAAGCCAGATCCCTGCATTTTAACATTCCAATGAGGAAGTCTGGCTGAAAAACAAAATGGAGTGCTCAGCCCCACCAGGTCTTCTGTGTCTGCTGGTCCTGCGGCCTCTCACATAAATTAAGGCTTCAGTTTACAGGGGATGAGAATGAAGAATGTGGCTGAGGGGCTGGGCTGTGAGGCCCTGGCAGCTTTTCTGTTATGGGGCCCAAAGCACTGAAGGGAGGAGAAAGAAACAAGGAACCCAGCATTTCTGACTGTGCTGCTGCTCCCCTGGCTGGGGAAGGAAGCAAAAGAAGTCCCGATGGCAGCAGAGACCTCTATCAGGTCCCCATGGTCCCTTGTGGGCTGGGCTGGGCTTCACTCCCTGAGGGACAGGGCTCCAGAGGCTCCTTTGGAAGCAAAATGCAACACAGCCTCCAGCTGCCAGTCGTCAGCCCCAGGGGAGGAGCGACTTGCAGGGCACCCCTTCTTCTCTGGACTTCCTGGAGATCAGTAAAGCCACTCTCTGCTTTCACCCCCTGCCTCTGTGTGTGCTCAAGCCATGGCTGGGAAACAAAGTGAAAGGGAATAGAAGCAGTCTCTGCACTTGCAGTGGGTGAACAGGAAAGGAAAACTGAGTTACTGCCTCACATCAGTGCAGGGAGCAGAAGGGTCAGTCCCTGACAGTGTCCTTTGCGGCCCTCTGGGAAGCCACCATCCTTCATCTTAACAATGGCCTCCAGGCAGTGCCTGGAGGCGCAGAAATGCTTACTGCTTTGTCTTACTGTCCTCTTTGCTGAGACAAAATACCCAGCACCCAAAGTTAAAGGAGGCCAAGTTTATTTTAGCTAATAGTTTGTAGATGTCTCAGTCCACAGTGGGCTGACTCCAAGGCAGGGCAGCATGGCAGAGAGG